>JAQZBX010088325.1:0-12759 GCA_029593785.1 Cabassous unicinctus | reverse complement strand
TATGAGCACTTGTTAAGGTACTTAAACAGAAACATGGTCTTCTCCATATGAAGTCATTCTTCCTTTTAGGTCAAAATCACCCTAAATATTTCCAGTGCGCTATGCAAATATGCCAAATATGTACCAGAAGAATGCAGGAATGTCACATATGTATTGAGCTAATGTACCAGGACCCAGAAATATATAACTCACTATAACATTTGTGATCAGCAAAGAATATACAGACATAAAATATTTAGATATTTTATATGGATCAATTCAACTTTAAGGCCATATATCAAATATACATTAAACTTCATTCATATTGTTTTCAACAGTTTTTGTTGAAGAAAAGCCTACTTGGGATCTCAAAATATCTGTGGAACATTCTTCCCAGAGCTGTGTTAATCTCTTTGTTCTGCAGACTATAGATAATGGGGTTTATGAAAGAGGGTACCACGGTGTAGATAATAGCTATGAGAAGTTTACTAAGAGATGGTTCATTTGGATTGGCACCAAAGACACCATTAAACCCTGAAATTATAAACAAAATAAGTATTGCCAACGGTGGGTTACAGGTGGATAAGGCTTTGTTATGGGCTTTCACAGAAAGCATTTTAAGCACCACTGAAAATATATCAATATATGACTTAATTAAAAACGGAAAACATACTAAGAAAGTAACAGAACTGAAAACTAAGACCAGTCTCATTAAAATGAACATCTGAAGATGAGATACTCAGAATTTGAGGTATATCACAGAAATATTGATGGATCACATTAGTCTTTGTGAAGGGAAGCCTGAACATGATACCTGTGTGGATAGCAGAATCGACAAACCCACATGTCCATGAACCACCAGCTGCTTGTGTGCCCAGACGTGGATTGATGGTGAGCCCATAGTGCAGAGGGTGGCTAATGGCAACATAGCAATCATAGGACATCACCACAAGGAAGGAAAACTCTGTGGATACAAAGCAGATAGACAGGAAAATCTGAAAGGCACATGCTAGGAGAGAAATTGATTTATTGCCTGTCAGAGAATTCATGATCATTTTAGGAAGAGCAACTGTCATGGAACAAAGATCTATGAGAGATAAATTACATATAAAAAAGTGCATTAGGGTATGCAGATGTGAATCAGTTACAATGACAGTAATAGTGAGAAGATTCCCAGTCGGGGATCCCAGAAAAATAAGTAAGAGCATTAGACCTTGCAAGATTTGGTGCTCCCGGGAGGTAGAGACATCCATGAGTAAGAATTCCTTGAAAATGGTGATGTTGTCCATGTCTTCTAATATATCACTTTCTACCTATAACCAAATAAAATATTTTACAAGATGATAAACAAAACCACAAATTAATGTAATCTGCATTGATCATAAATAAATTCAAGCATTGGTATGAATATATGAATTCTAACCTGTATACTCTATAGAGAAATTTGTCAAAAGAGAGTATTTTGAAGTCAATGAATTCATGTTTCTCCTTTCATTTTATTTTCTTTCTCAGCTGATACATATTAATGTGAACATAAAGAGGATCAGAGAATCTAAGTTCAATAAAATGATTTTAAATGAAATCAAGACACATAAAGCTATAAGTTATTGTCACTTTTTTTTTTCTGGAAAACATATTTTAAAACTCTGCCTGGATGCATCTATTTATTATACCTTTATTTTGTTCATTATGAAATGTTTATGTTTGACAAGCTCGATAAGGTAGCCTCCGTATCATCCTATTTTTTTTTTATCACTACAGTTATTGCTGATTCTCTTCATAGTAAATACTCACTCAAATTTTGACCTATCCATTAATATTTGAGGATTATATTTTCTTATGAGGATTGATTTTCAAGAAAAACATGACAGCTTATTTTTGCCTCTATATTTCTTATCTATGCTTTACAATCTACCTCAAGCAATATTTCATTCATAGTGCTTATATAGTACTATTTTTAAGTATTTTTATCCTTATATTTTCAATCATTTAGTAGTCTACACATCTCATATATATCCTAAAGTATCAGTTTTTTAAAAAATCTAATCATCTATATTAAACACCAGAATCAAAAAGTTTCAAAATGTTCCTCTTTCGCTGGGTAAAATTCAAAGAGTCCCATTTACCCTCATTGTTATGAACAATTCTGCTTCTAGTGTCTTTATAAACAATGTTATCCTTTTGAGGACATATATCAGTCACACTTCTCAGGAGCCTTGGGGAACTAGTGATTTGTCCCCATAGAGAGGCTAGTTTTCCTTTACTTCCTCATTGGTAAGGATTCATTGACTGCACTCTTGAGATTAGTTAAATTCGTATTAGTGCTTAACAGCAACTAATTTCAAAATAGATATATACCAAAAAGTTTTAGACATTAATGGGACTCAATATATTTTTAATTTATGTCTGATTATATATGCAATATATTAATATTATTATATTATATCTATAAAATATTGCAACCTGAATAAAATTATGCTTTCTAAGAGTTTGGACTACCATTAAGAAAAAAAGGAAAATCATATACCTCTTAAAAGTAACAACATTAACAAAAGAAATATAATTGCCTAGTAGATATAAAATTAAAGGAAGATGGAATACATTTTAGAATGGAATTTAAAAATAAAGCAAATAAATGAAATAAATGAGTTTGGCAACCTGCCAGTGGGCCCTGCTTTGGAATTTGCACTCCCCAGTGTGACAGAGTTGGACTCATTTGTGGTTTCCCTACACATGATTCTTCTGCGCCTTCTATTTGAACCTATAGTTAGCACTAGACTCGATACATGTATGTCAAAGAGACTTAAATCTTTGGGCTGTCCTTGTGTCATTTGGGCCCTGAATCTCAATAGAGTTGCAAAACCTAATCTCTAGTTCATTGGACCCACCCAGGACAACTAACAAGGAGTTGATAAGGACAATGCCCATCCCAAGGAACAGAGAGTAAACAACTGCAAGCAAGATAGGCCCATCCATTTGCCACATAGGACCTAAGCCCCGTCTCAATTAGAGACAGTGTGGGCATCAACATCACAGCATCCTCAGGATTGGGGAATGAATGATGAGCTAGAGTAGACTTAGTGTTATTCTACTATAGACTTATTGTTACTCTAGCAATGGAAGAACTTTTATCATTGATGTGGAGGCAGTGTCCACTGGAGGTTCTGAGGGGAGGGAGAGGGAAAAACAGGTGTAATATTGGGGCATTTTTGGGAAATTGGAATTGTCCTGAATGTTGTTGCAATGAAGGATACAGGCCTTTATATATTTTGTCATAAATTACAAAGTTGTGAGGGACAGAGTGTAAACTGCTATCCATAGTTAGTGGCAGTGCTCCAATATGTATTCATCAATTTTAACAAATATACTACATTAAAGAAGGATGTTGTTAATGTAAGAAAGTGTGGGAAAGGTAGAGAGTGAGGCATATGGGAATTTCCTAGAATTTTTATGTAACATTTATGTAATCTGAAATATTTAAAAATATAAAGTTTTTAAAAAATAAGAAAGGATGTGGCAGAGAGTGGGATCTTAATAAAAGTGCTTTAAGAGACCTTCACACATGAGGTGTGACTAATTTTATATTTCTTTGTAATATGAGTTACCACCCCAACAAATATTTCTGAGAAAGTAACCCATTTGTCATTATTCTGAAAACTCTTATTAATAGCTGGCAATCAAGAGAGTATCAGAAAAAAGAAGAGAGTATCAGAATGTGGGACACTCTAAGAAGTTCCAAGAAATCTTGGATATTGTTATAAATATATAATTGTAAATATGGAATGAGTTAAGAATTGTGGACCACCAGTAAAGAATGTGCAGGTATCTGGAGTCTTCTTCCCACAGGTACCAAGGAATGTTTTTTGGGGTCTGGTCAGTGGGAGGATGTGCTTGAAGGCCATGCCTGCAGGCACACAGATAGTTATGTCAAAACTTTCCCATGCACAAGTAGCAGGATTGGCAAGAGTTCTGAGATTCAGAATTCCTTAAAAAGGGCAACCCCAAAACTGCCAGTCGAAGTCTCACCCAAAAGATGCTCTGACTGGTGTTGTATTTTACCCACTACCTGATGTTGAATTCTACCAAGGGCCTGGTGTTGTATTTTACCCAGGACCTGGTGTTGTATTTTCCCCAGGGCCTGGAATTGTATTGTACCCTGGGAGAGGCTTTTGCTAATATGCTCTACCCAGGTGTTGTTTCCAATCAGGACACTGGTCAGCTGTTGAATGGGATTTCCCAGCCCTGTGAAAGACCAGATGTTGAGTTTTCACCTGGTTTGGTGAGTGTTTGTAAATGTACTCTCTCTCTTTCCTTTATACTATATAATTGGTTTATTGCATTATATTGTGAGGAATCAATAATTGTGATTTATTTGTTTAATTATGTTAGATCATCTACATATCAATTGTCAAATAAATTGCTAGTCTTTGATGAATTATTGTAAACATACTTTTCCTTTTCCTTTATGTTATCTAATTAACACATTTCACTTTGTTATATAGTTATTACTATCTAAATTCTTGCAAGTTTTATCCATTTATCTAAATAAAGCTCTCTTTTAGTTAGTATTCTGGGTTTCTGCCTCGTCCTTTGCAGAACAGACATGAAGTCTCAAAAATAGTAGTCTCCATACACACATACAAAGTATCAACACAGCTACAAAAGTTACAAAATTTTAAAAAGTTATTAGGAATAGTTGTTAAATAGAGATAATAAGTAGAATCAATGAAACCAGAAATCCCCCTGGTCTCATTATAGTTAATTTTTAGTAATAGCTATCTTTTTGGGTATGATGTTGTACCACATCTTGCTTTTAATTTGCATTCCCTATTGGCTATGATATTGAGCATTCTTTTATTTTCTTTTTTAATGTGCTAAGTGACCATTTGCATACCTTCTTTGGAAATATGTCCAAGGTATTTGCCAATTTTTGTTGGCTGTTTGAATTGTTTTGTGAGTTGTCGTTTTTTATATTTGGCTTATATAAAGCCCTTACCAAATATTTTCTTTCATTCCATTCTTTTTCAGTTTCTTGATAACGTCTTTTGATGAAGATTTTTTTTTAATGATGATATCCAATTTTCTATTCATCTTTAATTGCTTGTGCTTTTAGTGTCATATCCATAACCTACTGCCATATCCATGGTCATGAATAGGGGTTCATATGTTTTACTGTACGAGTTTTATGGTTTTGACTTTTATAATTAAGTCATTGGCACAATTGAGTTAATTTTTTTATATGGTATAAGTAGTGGTTCAACTTCATTCACTGAATGTGTAAATCTACTTTACACAAGAATATTTTGAAGAGACTATTCTTTCCCCATTACTTGTAGGAGATAACCATGTCAAAAATAAGTTAGACATAAATATGGTGGTTTCTTTCTGGAATCTCAATTCTAATCCATTCATCTCCATATTTATCCTGATGTCAGTAAGTCACAGTTTTGTTTACTGAATATTTATAGTACATTTTTATTTTTTGAAATAGTTTTGGCTATTCAGGGTCTCTTGAAAATACATTTAAATTTGCAGGTTATTCAATTTTTGCAAAATGGCTGCTGGAATATTGATAAGTATCACAATAAATTGATAGATCACTAAAGAAAATATTATCTTTGCAACATTAAATCTTCCAGTCAAAGAACACAGGATTCTTTTCAGTTTATGTCTTCTTTAATTTATTTCATCAGTGTTTTGTAGTTTTGAGTACACTAGTGTATCACCTCCTTGAATAAATTTATTCACAAATATTTTACTGTTTTGGATGCTGTTGTAAAAGGATTTTTAAATTAATTTCCATTTCAGATTGTTTATTGCTGGTGTATAGAAACACGTAATTTTTGCATCTTTTGTTCATTTGTCCTACAACTTTGCTGAATTCATTTATATGTTTCAGTAGGGTTTCAGTCTATTTTATTTGACAAGATTTTTTATATATAAGAGGTATTTTACTTATTCCTCTTTATATATATATTTTTATTTTTTAAAAGATACTTAGATTACATAAATGTTACACAAAAAATATAGGGATTCCCATACGCCCCACCTCCCACACTTCCCACAACCTCCCACATAAACATCCTTCATTAGTGTGGCACATTAATTGTAATTGATAAACAAATCCTGGGGTTTTGCTATTAAGCATGGACCATAGTTCACATTGTAGACCACACTTTCCCCCACAGTTATGCATGTTATATGATGGTATAAAATGGTCATTGTAATGTCACTCAGGACACACCCCAAGTCAAGTAAAAACCCCTGTACTACAACTGCTTTTCCCTCTCCTTGCCCCCAGAACATCCCTTGGCCACTGGCTTTATATCAATTTTGTAATTTCTTCCATTGCTAGAATCACAATACGTCTATAGTAGAATACAAGTAAGTCCACTCTAGTCCATAGCTCTTCCTCCCAGGCTGGGGACTCTGGGATGGTGATGTCCACCCCACCTCCAATTGAAAGGGGGCTTATATCCCATGGGGAAGATGGATGGGATTATCCTGTGTGCAGCTGCAGACTCTCTCCATTCCCTGGGACATCCATTGTCCATCATCATCTCTCCGCCAGGTCTCCTGGGTGAGTAAAATGAGCTGTAGATTAGGATTGCTGCTCCACCAAGGTTGCGGGTCCAGCTGGTGCATGGACAGCCCAAAGACCCAAGTGTCTGAACATAAACCTACAAACTCCATCACCAAGAGCAGGTTTGAATAAAAGGAACAGATGAGCCATTTGCAGGGAAGACATAGTTGAATCCAACTCTGTTACACTTAGGAGCACAAACTTCAAAGTAGGGCCCATTGTCAAGGCACCAAACTCTGGAGCTATCCACCCTGACATAGGACCTGGGTGTCTCCAGAGCCCTCAGGAGCCCACTATTTGGGGTGATATCCACTTTGGAATTCTAGGAGATCCTACTGAGATGTGCATAAGCATTACCTATGGGAAGACCTCCTGACACATTTTGAAGTCTCTTAGCCATGTAAACTCATTTGTGTTTACATTCCCCCCCTTTAATTCAAGATCTTTTTCCAGTCTCATAGCCAGTTGGCACTTGGTAGCAATCCCTCAGTGCCTGGGAGGTTCATCCCCAGGAGTCATGTCGCATCTGGGAGGAAGGTAATGCATTCATATGCTGAGTTTAGCTTAGAGAGAGGCCACATTTGAGCAACAAGGAGGGTCTCAGAAGGCAATCCTTAAGCACCCCATAATAATAGGCTGTTTCCATTTCAAGAGCAAAGACTCATAAGGCTAGTCATCAATATCAACGGTCCATCAGTGGATCATCCTCCTTCACAAGTCACTGCCCCTGAACTTGGAGGACTTTTGATGCTCCCTTAGGGAATGTGGCAGAGCTCTCCAGGATTGGAATTCAGTATTCTCTCATTTATTGAGTGATTCTCCACCAACTATGACAATGCCCATGAACATTTGACTATTTGAACATTTTTATATGCCTTATAATCATGCTCAGTTGAACTTCCTCCAATGCATCCCCCTTCTCTGACACCCCACACCAATGATCCTCACCCTCCCCAGTTGTAACCCTTTTGTGATCCAAAGCTTCTTCAAAGATGCAGCCATTACAATAGCTGAATACAATTAATAGGAAAATGAAATAATAATGATAAGTTTAAATGTAAGAGATAAAATACATAAAAATTAAGAAAAACTGAAAATAAAATGAAATTAAAAGATTGGTTTATTAAAAAAATGAAAAATTTAAAAAAATTTTTTGGAGATTTTGCCTTTCATCTCTGCAATATCTGGTGTCCAGGCTGTACCGTGGCTCCTTCCCCATCTCATTCCCCAATGTCTCACTAATTTTAATTTTGTTTTCAAAGAAGTTTTATGGCACAGCAAAGTCACACACAGAATACAGGAGACTCTCATATACCCACCATCCTCCCCCTTTCCTCCCTCCCATATTAATACCTTTTTATATGTGGATGGTACCTTTGTTATAACTGATATACAAATATGGAAACATAGCTGCTAAACGTTGTCAATGGTTTACACTATGGTTTACATTTTAGACAGTACACTTTTATGAATTTTGATGATATTTACCATGTTTTGTGTCCATCACCGTATGGTAATGAAGAACATTTCCACTGACCACTAAATACCTCTTGTTTGATCTATTTTTTCCTCCCACCCCATCCTCCCAGGGCCCACAACAACCCCCTGGCTGGACTCATTGGATGACTAGATTCATAGTTACATGCAACAAGAGATCTTGACACACTGGTTTTTCCTCCCCTATTAAGAGCCACCTTTAATCTTGAGAGACTCCCACCTCTCTTTTTCTGAACAAATCAGTCCACCCAAAGATGGGAGTCCAATTCCTTCCCGCTCATTATATGGGTCTCCACCCACTGATACAACACATTATGACAGAATGAACACTCACAAACTCCCTAGAAGCCTGCTTTAGGTATGCCCTTTCTTGAATGCCCCCCCCACAAACACCATAAACCAGTGACCCTTCCTTGTCATATTGCCATAGGAGCATTCCCACCTCTGTACCTTCAACCTCATACTCACAAATATCCAGTGTTGAACTGGTCTCTCTACCAGCCATCCCTCTAGTACCCTGGACCTTCTAACCCATCCTTCCCAATCTACCCATCTGTCAACACTGCACCACCAAACCAAAAACTAATTATAGAACTTCATATGATCCAGAAATTCCACTGCTAGGTATATACCCTGAAGAATTGAAAGCAAAGACATGAACACAAATGTTCATGGTGGCATTGTTCACTATTGTCAAAAGTTGGAATCAACCCAGGTGCCCATCAAGAGATGAATGGATAAACAAAATGTGGCACATACATACAATGGAATATAACTCAGCTGTAAGAAGGAAGAAAGTGCTAACACACGGGATAACATGGATGAATCTTGAAGACCTTATGTTGAGTAAAGGAAGCCAGGCATTGAAGGATGAACAGTACATGACCTCACTGATATGAATTAAGGAAATTGAGCAGTCTCAGAGAGCTATTGTCTGTAAGACAGATTTACAAGAAATAGAAAGAGAGGAGAAGGTTGTGAGCCATCACCCATTTGGATGTAATTGATGGTAAAGTGAAAGTGTGTAGTTGCTTATTGATGGGATAGGACAAGAGGGTTGTGATATTTACTTATTCCTTTTTAAATTTGATGCTATTTCTTTCTCTTTTCTTTATTAAATTCTTAATTAAATTTGCCAGACCAATGTTGGATAGCACTGGTGAAAATGGACATCTTTATTTTGTTCCTAACCTAAGGAAGTATATTTCAGTCTTTCAAAATTAACCATAATGTCAGCTGTGGATTTGTGATCATGATCCTTTATTATATCGGGGTCATATACTTCTATTCCTAGTTTACTGAGAGTTTTTATCAAGAAAAGGTGTTGAAATTTGTCAAATATATTCTTCTGTTGACATGAACGAATTTTGGTTATTTATTTTTCTTTCAATAGTTCCACTAATATGATGTATTACATCAATTTATCTGTTGTATTGAATCACCCTTGCATATCTAGTTGTGAATATTGCTGTTAAAGTGCTATTGAATTTGTGTGCTAGTATTTGATTGAAGAATTTAGCAACTCTCTTCTTCAGGCTAAAGGGTCTGTAATTTCCCTTAACTATGCTATTTCTTTATGACAGTACAATAGTAATTCTAGCCCCATGAAATGAGTTAGGAAGTGTTATTTCAGTTTATTAAGGAAGTTTGATAAGCATTTATGTTAATTCTTTTGAATATTTGGTAGAATTCTTCTGTGAAGCCATTCAATTTTGGCTTTTATTGGAGGGGAAGGAAGAGAGGCTTTTTGATTATTGATTCAAAAAATTTACTTGTTATTGGTCAGTTGAGATTTTTGCCTATTCTTGAATCTTAGGTAATTAGTGTTTCTAGGAATTTGTCCATTTCATCTAGATTATGCAATTTGTTGGTATAACTTCTTGTAATTTATGTATTATTTCTCCAAGGTGAGAAGAATGTGTGTATTTTAATATTTAGTTTTGGTTATATTCACTCCCCTTTTAAATTTGTTAGTCTAGCTAAAGTTTTGCTACTTTATTGATTTAATCAAAGAAATAACTTTTAGTTTCATTTATTTTCACTGTTTTTTTTCTCCATATATTCTATTTATCCCACTCAAATCTTAAATATTTCTCTCCTTCTCTTACCTTATGGTTTGGTTTGCTCTTCTTTTCTCTAGTTCTTTATGGTATAAAGTTAAGTTTGATTTGAGAAGTCTCTCTTTTTTTAGTATAGTAATTTAAAGCTGTAAATTGCCCCCTAAACACTGCCTTCACTGTATCTCATATGTTCAGTTTGTTGTTTTTTTTTCCATTCATCTCTATGAATTTTCTAATTTCCCCTCATTTCTTCATTAACCCAATGACTATTTAAGTGTAATTAATTTCCACATATTTGTGAATCTTCCTAGTTTTCCTACTGTTATTGCTTATGCAGCCTCTTTCTATTTTGGACAGAGAAATATTTTGTAAGATTTCAATTTTTAAAATGTATTGAGACTTATTTTGTGATTAATATATATGGTCTATACTGGTGAATGAGCCATATACTTGAATATAGTGTGTACTCTGCATTTGTTGGTCATATAACCGGTATGTATATATATATATATATAACATATATATTTATTTATTTATCTTTTAGTTCTAGTTATTGTATACTGTGGGTCAAATCTTGTATTTCTTTACTGACCTTCTGTCCAGATTATTTATCAATTATTAAAAGACAGGTATTAACGCATCCCACAATTATTGTAGAACTATTTTTCCATCAATTTTGTCAATAATTGCTTGATATATTTGGGGCCCTCTTCATCCACAAATATATGTTTGCACTTGTTATAATTTCCATTTTTTTACCCTTTTACTGTGATAGAATGACTTTCTTTTCTCTTTTGACAGTTTTTCATATTCAGTCGATTATATGTGATGTTAGTGTAGCCACCAATTCTCTTCTGGTTATTATTTTCATGGATTATTTTGTTCCATGCTTTCACTTTCAATGTATTTTTGTTTTTGAATTTAAGGCAAGTCCCTTGTAAACAGCAAATAATTAGATCATGGTTTTATATCCATTCTACCTATTCCTAAAACTGAATTCCTGGGTTTAACCCCTTTATATTTAAAGTAATTACTGATAGGGAAGTCTGAGATCTTCTAGTTATTCTTCCTGTTGTTGTTGGTATGTCTTATACATTTTTAGCCCTCATTTCCACTATTATTATCTAGTTTTGTGACAGTTTTCTCATTTCCTTTTGTGTATACTTTTACATAGTTTTTTGTTGTTGCAAATTGTACTTCTATAGCCATCTGTCCCCCACTTCATATTGCTCTTGTCCCCAATTACATTTGTATACCTTGCTTTTAAATCATATAGAAATTTAAATCAATGTTAAAAATCACAATACCATAATAGTGTTGTTTGTAATTACCCATGTAATTATTTTACTGGAAAGCATTATTGGTTCATACAACTGTAAATTTCTGTTTAGCAGTCTTTCTTTTCAAATTGGCTTTCTTCAGGGTTTCTTTATTTTTCTTTTTTTTTTTCTTTTGGAGGTACCAGGGGTTGAACATGGGATCTCATATACAAGCAAAGCACACTCTCAACTACTGAGCACCACACTCTCTGCTTAAGGCAGATCTAGTGATAGTGAAATCTCAAAGATTTTGCATATCTTAGAAGGTCTTAATCTCTCTCACATTGAAGGACAGTTTAACCAGATATAGAATTTTTGGGTCACACTATCTTTTTTTAATGATTACTCTAATAAATCATTTCTCTACCTTATAGGCTTTATGGTTTCTAGTGTGAATTTGGATGTTTATTAATTTAGGATAACTTGTATATGTCAAGTCACTTCTCTCTTCCTGCTTTTAGGATATTAGCTTTGTTTTCAGGGTTTGAATAGTTTGGTTAGAATGTGTTTCAGCCTGAATCTCTTTGAGTTTATCCTGTATGTGTATGATTGAGCATCTTGAATGGGTATATTTGTGGTTTTCATTGAGTTTATACAATTTCAGCAATTATTTCTTCAAAAATATTTTTCTGTGCCATTTCTCACTCTCCTTTTCTGGGACTGCTAGAAAACATATGTTGTTACACTTAACGGTATCCCACAAGTTCGTCAGTTTCTGTTTATTTTTATTCATTATTATACATCTTCCTCCTCAACTATATTATCTTTAATGTCACTGATCATTTCTTCTGCTCGAATATTCTGTTGAAAACCTCTATTGAAATTTTATTTAAGTTCTTGCATTTTTTTTATTGTTCATAAATATCAAGATTTTTCACAGTACATACAAATATTTGTAAAATGATATATAAATACATATGCATATATGTGCATTTTCTTACATAAATGTTATTTTATATATGTATATATTTTTAAAGGTGCTTAGATTACCTAATTATTACTCAGAAATAACAAGGATTCCCATGTTCCCCACCTCCCACACCTCCCACAACATCCCACACCAACATCCTTCATCAGTGTGGGACCTCACCCACAATAGATATACACATCCTGGGGCTTTGCCACCAAGCATAGACCACATTTCACATCATAGACCACCCTCTCTCCCACACAGTTCTGCGTGGTATATGCTGGTGTAAAATGCCCTACATCTGTTGCCACAATGCCACTCATGACAACCCCCAAGTCCCAAAAAAGCCCCTGTATTTCAACTGCCTCTCCCGTCCTTGCCCCAAAAATGTCCTGTGGCCACCGTCTCCAC
>JAQZBX010088324.1:0-12758 GCA_029593785.1 Cabassous unicinctus | reverse complement strand
ACCAAGAATTCTATATCCAACAAAACTGTCAAAAATGAAGATGAAATTAACACATTCTCAGAAAAACAAAAACTCCAAGAATTCATCACTAAGTGATCTTCCCTACATGAAATACCTATGGGAGTCCTTAAGGGTGAAAATAAAGGTTAAAGACAGTAACTCAAATCCACTGGAACACATAAAGACCACAGGCAAAGGCAACTACATAGGTAAATATAAAGACAGTGTAATATGTAATTTTGTTTGTAACATTTTTTTTATACTATCTGATTTATAAAATAACCGCAGAAACAATAATTACCAATTTGGGTTGTTGGTGTGACACTTTGAGAATTTTTGTGCATCCCAAAATGAGAAAGATTATGTTTGTAAACAAATCTTTATTTTCTGGGAGTGATACCTTTTAATTATATTGGATTCAGTTGCATGACCTTTGATTAAATTACTTGTTAAGATTAGGGCTTTGATTCAAACACATCAGTAAGTTTTGACTCAGGTTGAGTTCCCATCCCCTTAGTGGGCCAATATAAGTAAACATTCGTTCAAGAAGACACACTAGAGGAGAAAACTTTGTCATTTTTCATCCTTCCATGTTACAGAAAGGAGAATGTTCAAATAGCTAGAGCCCTCAGAAGAGATGGGCCATTTGCCTGATAGCTTACAGCTGACCTTGGGCAGAGAGCTGAGACTGCTATAAGAAGCCCTGAGAGATGAGCCTTATTCCAGGAGAGAGAGGACTGGAACCTGGAGGGGAAAGAAAGACTAGGCAGAAATTAGTGAGCATTTTGCTTCAACATGTGGCAACTGACTTTGGTGAGAATGCAATCTTCAGTTGGACTCTTTAGGGCTTTGTAACTGTAAGCTTTTACCCCCAAATAAATACCTTTCATTAAAGCCAACAGATTTCTGGTACTTTGCATTGGCATCCCTTTGGCAGACTAATACATTGGTCATATAATGTATAAACATATAATTTGTAATAGAATAACAGCACAATGAAGAAGGAGTATATGGAACTCTACAGGAACAAAGTTTTACATATTACTGACATTAAGTTGCTATTATTCCAAACTAGGTTTTTAAAAGGAAAGATTTTAATTTTAATCTCCAGGAAAACCACTAAGAATAGAATTTTTAAAATGATAAAAGTAGTAACAAGGGAATGATGATGGTATATTCAAATATATATTAACACAAAAAAAGCAGCAATGGAAGAACAAGTGTACAAGAAAGACATAAAGCATATAGGAAACAATGAATTAAATGATAGACACAAAATCTACTCTATCAAGAATTTCATTAACTATAAATATATTTGAAATTCCAAGCATAAGCAGACATTGGCAGATGGATTTAGAAAACACAATCCATCTATGCATGGTCTGCAAGACACACATTTTAGGTTCAAAGACACAAATAAATTTAAAGAAAAAGGATGGAAAGTGATGTATCATGCAAACAGCAACCAAAAAAGAGTGGGAGTGGCTATAGTAACCTCAAATGAAATAGATATTAAGACACAAGTTTTTGATAGAGACAAAAATTATATAAAAAGCATATGTGCTAAAGTACACTATTTCAAGTGGATATACCATATATATGCACCTAAAAACAGAGGCAAAATGTACATGAAGGTGTGATATGGACAATTCAACAAAAAATAGTTGGAGACTTCAATACCATGTTTTCAATTATGGGTAGAATAACAATGTAAAAGATCAACAAGGAAATAGAATACTTGAGAAACACCAAAAAGTGACTACACCTCCTAACAGTCATATGCAAATCATCCCTCCCTCCTAACAACAGAATATACATTCTTCTTAAGTGCACATGGAACGTATTCCAAAATAGACCTTATGGTGAGCCATAAAAATTTCAATTAATTTAAATGTATTAAAATCATACAAAGTATGTCAAACAACCACAAAGGAATGAAATTGAAATTAATAGTAGAAGGAAGTTTGGGAAAATCACAAATATGTTGAAAATAAAACACCACACTCTTAACTAACCAAGTCAAGGAATAAATACAAAATAAATTAGAATATACTAGTTCAAAAAAATGAAGACACAAAATAAAAATCTTATGGGATGAAATTAAAGAACTTATATGAAAATTTACAACTACATTAAAAAATATAGTTTACATTACAAAAGAAGAAAGATCACCAATCAATAACCTAAACTCCCACAGTGGAAAAGAGAAAAGAAAAGTAAACCCAAATGAAGCAGAAAAAAGGAAGTAATAAAAACAAGACTGGAAATAAATATAATACAGCATAGACGAACAATAGAGAATATGAAAAACCCAAAAGATGATTCTCTGAAAAGATTAATGAATTGACAGGCCTTTAGCTAGACTGACCAAGAAATAAAATGTAAGACTAAATTTATTAAAATCTGGAAAAAAAGAGTGGATATGCCTACCAATCCTATAGATAAAAAGAATAAATGAATACTACTAGCAA
This sequence comes from Cabassous unicinctus, assembly GCA_029593785.1. Taxonomy (NCBI): domain Eukaryota; kingdom Metazoa; phylum Chordata; class Mammalia; order Cingulata; family Chlamyphoridae; genus Cabassous; species Cabassous unicinctus. The sequence continues at coordinate 10,287 of JAQZBX010088324.1, read as the reverse complement.
CTGAATGCCAACATATTAGATAAATTTTAGGAAATGGACAAATTCTAGAAAAAAATGCCAAAATTGGCCCATGAAGAAACAGAAAATTAAATAGACTTGTATAAGTTACAAGACTGCATTTTTAATCTTAAACCTGCACCTAAAGGAAAGCAAATGCCCATAGGCCTTCGCAGAGATTTCTACAAAAATGTTTGAAGAATTATAAGCACCAAATCCTTTAAAAACAACTCACAAAATGGGAGAAAATCTTTGCAAATCATATATCTCATCATGGATTTACATCTACACTATATAAAGAACACTTAAAACTCAATAGTTTAAAGACAAGTGACCCAGTTTATAATAAATGAGCAAAAGATCTGAATAGACATTTTTACTAAGAAGACATACACATGGGCAAGAAGAACAGGAAAGGGCTTTATTGTATTTAGTCATTAGGGAAATGTAAATCAAAATCACAATGAGAAAATTCACCCACACTAGGATGGCTAAAACAATATTCTTTTAAAAAATCAGACAAGAACTAGTGGTGGTGATGTAGAAAAATTGAATATGCATACGTTGTTGTTGGTGATGTAAAATGAAGCTTCTTTGGCAAATACTTTGTCAGTTCCACAAAAAGATAGAAAAGTGTAATTATATGACCTAGAAATTCCCTAAGAGAAATGAAAGTATAAATTCAAGCAAAAACTAGTACACAAATATTCATTGTAGCATTATTCACAATAGCCAAAATTGGCAACAACATAAATGTCCATCAACTAATGATTGGCTTAATAAAATTGGCATAGCCATGAAATAGAATATTATTTGGCTATGAAAAGGAATGAAATACTAATCTATGTGACACATAGATGAACCTTGAAAACATGTTAAGTGAAAGAAGCCAGTAAGAAAGGAACACATATTGACTGACTCCATCAATAAGAAATGTACAGAATAGGCCAATCTAAAAAGAACAAAAGCAGATTAGAGATTGTTTGGAGCTGGAGGTGGAGTAAGAATGGGTGATGACAATGAATATGCACAATGTATTTTCTCAGGGTGTCAGAAATATTCTAAAATTATATTTCGGTGATAATTGTACAACCTTGTGAATATAATAAAATTAATATATTGTACAGTTTAATTTGGGTAATTATATGCTATATGAATTTTATCTCTATAAGTTTTTTAAAAGAAGCAATGGTGAGAAAAGAAATTAAATATGTGGTTAAATCTATATAAGCATTAGATATAAAATATAACAGTGACTAATATTGGAGACATCAAGCAACTCAGATGGTGGTGGTTCCATGCCAGGTGGCATAAAACAAACTTTCTTATCTGAAGTTTCTGGGCCATTAGTAGTCCTGCCTGGTTTGGGTTGTTGCAGTTTTCCATTCAGCTTATACACAGGTCTTGGTAGTACTAAGAAACATCTTAAGGCATCTCCTATATTCCATGCAAAATCTTCTTTACCTCCATTGTGTTGTAGCAGACCTATTATTTCTCCTTGATAATCAGGATTAATCACCGCAGTCAGTATAGTAATTTCATTGATTCAGAGACATGAGGAGCAGAAAGTGGGCAGGTGGCATTCTTAACTTCCAGTTCAATGAAATCATTCGTGTCTCTTGCTGGAAGCAATCCTTTGGAACTGAGACCTGGTAGACCAGCAGAGCTTAAGGTTGCATGGACAAGAAACAAATATATTTCTAGTGGATCACTAGGAGGATTAGTGAGTCATGCCACCCCTTGAATCCTGGAATAGTGAATCTTAGTCATTAAAGAAACAGCACCATAGAGTGGATGCTGATATAGAGCATATGTAGCCTCTTGAAGAACATTCCCCAGCCCTCCCAAGTATTGCCACCTAGTTGGCAAAATAATTGAATCTTCAGAAAGCCATTCCAACATTCTGTCAATCCAGCTGCTTCAGGATGAGGGGAACATGGTAACACCAGGGAATTCCTTGAGCACGTGCACATTCCTGCACTTCATTTGCCTTGATGTAAATTCCTTGATCAGAAAAAATGCTATGTGGAATACCTTGATGGTGGATAAGGCATTCAGTAAGTTGATAGATGGTAGTTTTGGCAGAACCATTGAATGAAGGGAAAGCAAACCCATATCTGGATTGTGTGTCTGTTCGAGTCAGAAAAACAATGTCCCTTCCATAATGGAAGTGTTCCAATGAAATAAACCAGAAACTTTGAGAATGGTGCCATATTGGGGACTGGGTGTTGGTCCCTGCTGCTGATAGTTTGGGTGCTCAGCACTGGCTGTAGCTAGGCTGGTCTTGGTGATTGAATGATCATATTGCTCATCCCATATATAAACTCCATCCTAACACCATGGCCACGTTGTCCTGATCCTATTGGGCAATGCAGGGGTGGCTAGGGAAAAACATCAACAGGTTTCCACAGAACAGGTTATCTTATCCAATTAATAATTAAAATCTGCCTCTAATAAAATGGCCCTATAGTGAGCATTCATGTGGGACCCAAATATATTTATGCTTTGTGCCTACTCATAAAGATGTATTCCTATAACACTCCCCCAGAATTTTTGTCACCAATTTTCTTATCACGTCCATTCCATTTCCTTGACCATCCACCTAAACCAATGGCAACAGCCATTAATTAGTAAAGAAACACACCTCTGGCCACTTATCCTCACAAACAAAATGAACAACCAGGCTCACTGTTCAAAGTTTTGCTCAGTGGGAGAATCTCCATTCACCACTGTCCTTCAGGGATATCCAAGAAAGGGGCTGTAGTCCTGCAGCTATCCACTTTTGTGAGGTACCTGTATATCATGCATAACCATCTGTAAACCAGGAGTGGGGGCCATGACCATTTTTGTCACTTCCTCCTGTAACTTACTTGTACCTTCAGGGCCTGCTTAAGCACTATATAATATATACCACTTCCATTTTATGATGGAATGCTACTGTGTATGCCCAATGTAATGACTTTTTGAGTAAGACAGCACTCAGTTCATAATAGGCAACCCAGATGCCATGGTAAATTCGTGGTCAAAATTAAGCATCCACTTTCTACTAATGTAATGCCCAGTAGCAAGCTAAAAGCTTTTTCTCAAAAGGAGACTAGTTATAGCAGAGAATGGCAGTGCTTTGCTCCAAAATCCTAAGGATCAGTGCTGTGATTCTTCTATAAGGGCCTGCCAAAGTCCTGAGGCAGCATCTCTACTTGGAATTGAAACTTCTGGCAGCATTGGATCTACTGGATCTTATGATGTAAGTGGAAGAGCAGCTTGTACAGCAGCGTGGGCCTTTTGCAGAGCCTCCACTTGTTCCAGTTCCCACTCAAAATTGCAGATTTTCAGGTTACTTAGCAAATGAACTGGAGTTTATATTACACATAAATGTGGAATATGTTGTCTCCAAAATCCAAGGAGGCTAACTAGGCATTGTGCATCTTTTTTTGGTTGTAGGAGGGGCCATATGTAACAACCCATCCTGCACCTTTATAAGAGAAATCTCAACAAGCCCCACAATACTGGATACCTGGAAATTGCACTTAGCTGGAAGGACTCTGAATTTTTGTTGGATTTATCTCTCACCCTCTGACACACAAACGTCTTACCAGTAATTCTAGAATAGTTGTTACTTCTTGCTTACTAGGTACAATCAACATGATATCAACAATGTATGGACAAGTTTAATGTCTTGTGGGAGGGAGAGATGATCAAGGCCACATGGACAAGATTTTGACTAAGCATTGGAGTGTTGTTACACCCTTAAAGTAAGCCAGTAAAGGTGTTTTTCTGGCCTTGTCAGATAAAAACAAACTGTTTCTGGCAGTCTTTACTAATAGAAATTGGGAAAAAAAAAACATTTGTCAGATCAATAGCTGCATACTTTGTACCAGGGTATGTGTTGATTTGCTCAAGCAATGATAACACATCTGGAAGAACAAATATAATTGCAGTCACCATCTAGTTAAATTTAGAATTATCTTTTGCCATCCTGCAAGATCCATCTGTTCTGCACTGACTAAATAAGAGAGTTAAATGGGATTGTGGTTTAAATCACCACCCCTGCATTCTTCAAGACCTTGATGGTGAAACTAATATCTTCAATCTCTCCAGGAATGCGGTCTTGCTTTTGATTTACTATTTTGTTAGGTGGAGGCACTTCCAGTGGCCTTCACTTGGATTTTCCTACTATAATAGCTCTCACTCCACAAGTCAGGGCACCAATGTGTCAATTCTGCCAGCTGTCATGTATGTCTATTGAAATTATGCATAATGAAACTGGGGAAATAACCACAGAATGAGTCCAGAGTCACAATGCACCCACTGTGAGATGGACTTGAGTTGTAATTCCATTGATCAGCTGATCTCCATAATCTCCTTCTCTGAATGGTAGAACACAGTGTTTTTTTGGGTCATTTGGAAGTAATGTCACTTCCACACCTGTGTTTAATAATCCCCTAAATATCTTATGATTTCCTTTTCCCCTATTCTCAGTTAGACTGATAAGAGGCCATAGGTCACTTTGGGGAAGGCTGGGAAGAAGATTAGCAGTATAAATTTTTGACAGTGTAACAGAGTCCTTCCAAAAGGGGACACAATCTTAGAACTATAAACTGCCTGAAGTCTGTGAATTAAAGGATCATGAGTCTCTAATTTTGTCATTCAAGTTAGACTTTTATACACTTGACCTACAACTCTTCTGCTTATACAGATCAACTAAGAACTTAGCATACTGCCAATCTATTTTACTTCTAGGTACCCCATGATCTACTAGTTAATGCCATAGGTTTCAGTGAGTAAGAATATTTTGATTCCTACTTTGAGTGTGTTGTCCACTTCCACCTTATCTTTGATGATTAAATGCTACCACCTGCCTTCTGCTAAACCTTGTTTAAATCATCCCCATTGTGTTTAAGTATTCAATTTCAGTGACAGCAGTTCCCACAGTAAGAGCTGACTTACAAGAAAATCAAACACAGAGTCCTCTGAGATGTTAGATTTTGTCTCAAACATTTATTCATCACTGCCCTGGTGAAAGGTGTGTCCCTGGATATTCCTGGGTTGGATGATCAGGTCTTATATGATAAATCCAATCTACTATTCCAATCTCTTTAAGCTTTTGGATCCCCTCATCTACATTATACCAGGCAGTTCTGGACTTTTGACTTCAGGCCACCTTTTTTTCTAAAAAAAGATTTATTTATTTATTTACTTACTTACTTACTTACTTTTATTCATTTTTGCTGTTTTGTATGTGTGTCAATTCACTGGGCAATTCCCTTGTGTTACTCTCCTGTTACAACATCATCTTGCTGCATGGCTCAGCGGGGCCTGGCACACCCACATATGGGGCCTGGTGGCACACTCGTGCACGGGACCTGGGGGCTCACCCACTCGTGGGGCCTGGTGGTGCTCCTACACGTGGGACCTGATGGCACACCCGCTCATGGGGACTGGCGGCGCACCCATGCACAGGGCCTGGTGGCCCACACACCTTCTATATTTTTCTTTATTTTACCGGGAGATTCCAGGGATCAAACCCAGTTCCCTCCATATGAGAGACAGGCACCCAACCATTTGAGCCACATGTGCCCCCTTTCAGGTAACCTTTTAGTCCATGCTTCAGCCACCTGAACAAACTGTTAGAGCCTTTTCTAACTACTTGAGATAAAAATACTGAATCCAGAATCTCTGCTTAGTTGTCACACATCAATAAGTTCAGCCTGATCCTACTTTATGTTCCTTCCACCATTACCCATACACTTAATATTCATTCTCAAATATTTCTCCTTAATTTCCGCCTATATAAATTGGAAAATCATGCAATTCTTTTGGAGTGTAGTGCACCTCTCCATAGGTCACATTTTGTACCTCACCTTTTGGGGCCTGTTGGGACTTCAGTAAGGTTATAGTTCTGATAGTGGTGGTGGTGGATCATGAGAGGAATTAAAATTGTTTTGCAAACCAACTACCAATTACCTCAGTGTATTTCTTTGCAGGTTCATCTGGGGAAACAGGATTAATATCTTCAGACAGATATATAGAGTCTGTCTCCTAAAGGGGTGCAGCTACAATATTTTCAGGCCCAGGGTGTTTAATCTCTTCAGGTGAAGGTGGAATGGTTGATTCCTTAGGGCAGGAAGGAAATTAGGTGGTTGATTCCTCAGTGAAGACCATTATAAGTTTATCTGTCAAATACTCAGCAGAATCTAATGTTTCCATGCCCCCATCACCATCATTATCAATCCATATGCCTCATTCCAATTATCCATATCTGATTCCTTTCCAATCAATGCTATCATTTTGACAGCAGGTGCCTTGCAACATTGGGAATTTAATTTATCCACTCACTCAATTAGAAACTGAGTCTGTTTTTCAGAAATCTCAAGTGTGCAGCTACACAAAATAATATTTTCTTTCAGGGCATATAAAGAAATTTTCTGGTCCTTCATGTGGCAATTAAGTTGGGAATTTGAAGCCTTGAGCTTATCCTTGACTTAAACAACTGTTTCCAGCATATTTAAAAACAATCACCCAACATCATTCCATCTTTAACTCCACAAATTCTCTTAAAGTGTCAAAAATGCTCTCACCCAGACCTTGCCTCATATAAGCTTTTTGGTAGTCATAGCCTTTGGTGATATTTTGTGTATCTCTATTGCCAATTCTTGCCATGGAAAATGAGTGCCTTCTTGATTTTTGGAAATAGAGTCAGGAGTGCCTTTGAATCTAATCAGTTTTGTAAACCAGTTCAAAAAACCTCAGTACCAACTCAGAAATCTCATTCTTAAGATTCTGTTTCTCCTGCACCCCTCTGGTTACCAAATCTATGTTAGTCAGGGTTCTCCAGGGAAGCAGACTGACAGAATATATTTGAAATTGTTATTAGATCTGTGAGGAATGCAATTCCAAATTTTGTAATGCAGGCTGCAAGATGGGAAATCTGATGAAAGTTTTTGTTGAATTCCCCGGGAGAATCTGGCTTGCTGTAGTAGAGATGGAAATTTACTCTTCTGAGTGCTGAAACCATCACTTCTCCTTTCAAGGTCTTCACCTGATTGTATGAAATTTCTTTCATTGTTTAAAGCAATCTCCTCAGTTGTAGATGTAATGAGTCATACATTCAACCAACTTACGGGTGATTTAAATCCATGAAATATCCTCACAGTAACAATCAGGCCAGTTTTTGTATGATGGACCAATTGGACACCATAAGCTGACCAACTTGACATGCTAACCTAACCATCACCATTAGGCAGCTGCTTGAGCCCTGTCTAGTGAGAAGGTGATGTATCTAGCAATATTTTGCTTTTTAAAACATATGATAGGTCCATTCTTCCACCACTTCCATTTGTCCTTTTTTCTAATAATCTTTATTTTTAAAGAAGTTTAAAATTTACATTTACAGAAAAATTACAGTGAAAGTATAAGGATTTGCCATATAACCCCCCATACACACACGCACATAGTACCCCCTATTATTACATCTCACATTAGTGTGGGACATTTGCTATATTTGCAACAATATTGTTTCAATATTGAATGTTTAAATTCAATATTGAAACAATATTGAAACATTGTTACTAACCAAAGTCAATAGTTTACATTATGGTTTACACTTTGTGTAGTACAGTTTTATCTGCTTTAACAAATGTATAATATCATGTATCCACCATTGCAATATCATACAGAACAATTTCATTGCCCTAAATATGACTTGTCTTCCACTACTAATCCCCACTTCCTCTCCCTTCTGAACCTCTGGCAACCATTGTATTTATATCAATGCTACAAGTTCTTCCATTAACACAAGATAATAACTATAATAACAATTAATTTACTTTGGTCCATGGTTACACTCACCCCTTATGTTTGTTCATTCCTCCAACTTGAAGGATTTGGCATGATGTCTGCTCTTTGGGGCAGACCTAAATGAAGATCTTAAGTTTACTAAAGCACATCTTTCTGGCTGGCTGGGTTCCAAGTTTACTCTTATAGGTATATTTAGGCCACAGATTCTCACCCAATATGTTTATTCTATCTTCCTTCACTATGTTCAACTTAAACATTCTTAACTTTATATTCTTTATTTACAGCTCAATGACTAATAACATCTCAGCTTCCCTATGCTCTAGAAGGAAGCCTTGCCATGTTAAGAGTGATCATAGACTGTGATAGTTAGGAAGGATTTGTTCTAGCTTCACAGCTTTCAGAATAATATCCCAGAGAAGGAAAGTGAAATGTTATCTTTGTGTTAGGCAAGTTTTGGAAGTCTAATTGAACTAAAGGATTCTATGACCATCAACTCACACACCTATGAATTGCTTGTTCTACTTCTATGTAAGTGTGATTTCAATGAAAATGAAAGTTTTGAATTAGTAGTCATTTTTGGTGAGAAGGCTTTCTGTAATCTCTCTGCTCCATATCGTGCTTTGTTAACAACTCCTTAAATGTTGATTGGTAAATGTTGTTAATCATATCCTGCAAGAGGTTATGTAATAATTTTTATTCAAAGTGTCCAGAAAAAATTTACAAAGACAGAATATTAGAAAAAATAATAAAATTTATTTCATAATTCAAACAAAAAGCTGTGCAAAATTGGATTTAAGATGAATCAAAAATGAAAGATGACATTTTGCAAATCTGAGTAAATTACTTAGTCATCCATCTCTACTACATTCTTTGAAAGGGATTTATACCTTAATGTTTTAGTCATAACAGTTTAAATTCTTTCATTATTTCATTTCGTTCAAGCACATAATTTCTCCAATCTTTTTGATTAACAGATATTTCATAGACAAATTTAGTGTTGTAAAAAGAACAATCTTTTGATCAAAGCACAAATAATAAAGACATTTAATTCACTTTTTAGATTATAGAGGAATTCCCATATTCCTGAAGGTGTAAATGGAACTGTCCGTCCTCAAAGCATGTACTTTAAAATAAATTGAACCCTGTAGTCATTCCCTTTGTGTATCAAAATATGATAAAACTCAGAGCTCTTTTGCAGTTCTGCATAAGAAGACATACAAATATGTCAACCAGTCTAAGAATTAATACCAGTTATTGGATTTTTTACAGACTACAAATCAAGGAAAAACCAAAATAATTATTCTGAAGTAATGTTTTCATCACTTCATTCTATGGCATACAAACTCAGTGGTTCCCCATTGCCTGTTGGACAGTCTCAGTTCTTTAGCTTCAAGACCTTCCACAGCCTTGTCCTCTTTCTAACCAACCTTCTCTTTCATTCTGCTCCAAAATTATCATTTCATCTCCATTGGACATATCTTCCTTCAAAATGTGAGGGTCATTTTATCTTCTGTATCACTATCCATGATCTTTCCCAACTATTTAAATCTTATTTATTCTTCAGGATATGCTAGTGTTCTTCTTCCAGGCTGAAGAATTAGAATATAAGCTCCACTCAGATTTTTCTAACTTTCCTCTGAATTCACAATGCATTTTCTGCCTGAATCACACTGGGCTTGAATATTGGTGAGATAAAGTTCTTTTCTTAATTAAAGAATCGATGAATTTTTTTCTCCCCTCACCAACAAAATTTAAGCTTATTAAGGGAAATGATCATGTCCTCTATATTTTTTGTTCCTCAAACCACTTAACACAGTTGGGTTCACAAAGGTACTCAATACATGCTTAAAGTAAATATCCTTGCTGCCTTTCTCCTGAGTTATAAAGCTCCATTCCAATCCAAATCATCATTGCCTAATTCAATATAAAATTATCAAAAATTTGAAAAAAATAAAATATAGTGAAAAAATTATCACAAGCATTTCTGATATCCTAATGTTCATAAATTATGGCATCCATACTCACATTAAATAATATTTAACAAACATGCATGTTTCTATAGTGGCATATCTTCTTTTATTAAAGATTCTCTTTATTACATATGAGAAGTTTGGGAAGCATTGAGAAATAAAAAATAATTTACAGGGCAATAATTGTCTTGACTCCACCAAAAATGTCAGTCAGTTTAGAAACAGGAGTAAAGACTATCTACTGCTAAACTGGCTAAAAGTGGAAATAGAAAACAATAGTTATTTCATGTAGCTATTTTCACTAACCAGGGCAGCTAATGTGATTCAGTATATTTAATATTACTGATGAGATCCAATTTAATTAGTAGTTAGAAAATTACCTCATCTATTATACCATATGAAATTTTCATTCATGGGAAGGACCATTCTTTCAGCTATGTAATGGAAATCTATTTTGCGTGTATGGTGGCATAGGGTAAACTGGTGAAGAATACACCACTTCTATTTTTTGGATATTTTATTT
>JAQZBX010088323.1:0-12763 GCA_029593785.1 Cabassous unicinctus | reverse complement strand
CAGGAAGCGAACCCGGGGCCTCTCATATGGTAAACGGGTGCTCTATCCATTGCGCCACACCCGCTTCCTGCTGTGAGGTTGCTGCATCAGCCCACCACACCACTCAGGCCGGCGTGCCCTCACAAGGAGGCCTCGGGACGCGAACCCGGGTCTCCCATATGGTAAACGGGGGCTCTATCCACTGAGCCACACCCGCTTCCCACCTTGATATATCTTATACAGAAGGAGGAAAGACTAGACTGAGTTGAAGCTGTAATTGGTAAAAATAAAAATAAAGCAAAGCAGCAGTCACTTATATTAGCCAGAGTATATTAGCCATGGTATGTTTGGCCATTTTTGTGGCTTGGACAATATTCACGTTTTGTCTGTTTTCAGACATGATTACAGAAGGATCATGTTCTTGTCTTGATTCCTCATGGTCACTGGGTGGATCTGTCTGATGTTGATGTCCTGTGAACTTATTTATGTTCAGCAAGTGAACACCAAGGCCTATATGTTCCAGGTCAGCTTGTAGCAACACCAAGGCCTACCTGATAGTACTAGGGTAACTCCTAGATATCAGAGGCTACTCTTTTCTTTCTTACCAGCAAGTAGAAGGTCACAGCCGAGTCTAATTTATCTGGGGTTCCAAAAGCTCTAGTCTGGTGACCCTTTGTCAGTGATAGCTGCCATTGACAACTTTCTCACTTATAAACACAATGTTGATATGTACTCCCCATTAATGAGGTTTTCACTTATACTTTATGGCAAGACAAGTTGGTGCAATTGAGTAAATTATGTGACTGTATAGGCAAGCTCATGGCACAACTGCAAAACCCTTTGTACCATCCTGCCATTCTCAAATAGTTCCTCAGCTACACAGATGCAAAATAATCCCTGCTGCTGAGTAACTCACCCAATTTGAATTTCTTTCCATTGTCTTCTGAAAACCCCAAAGGCAATCATCTATATCTAGGGCTTTCTGACAGGCACAGATAATTCTGTGGGACACCACTAACACCTTAGTGAAAGAGATTCAGAGAAAAGTCAGATAATGAGCTCTCAGTCTAGCTGTAGTCCTAAAACTGTATATCAACCTGTGGAAGAGTGTGTCAGAAAACAGGGCAAGTTGTGAGAGGCAGGACAGATGTCTGGCTGTTCAGGGAGATCTAAGAAATGTGCAGCAATAGGAAATTAAGAAGTGAAGACAATGATTATTTGGGCTTATTTTTTCCCCCAGCTGTCAGTCTAGTGTCATTTACAACTAGAGCTTTGCCTAAAAAAAGTTTTGTTTTAAAGATTGGACAGTCACTTTCCTTTAAGTCTTAAACTTTTTTTTTCTTTTTTAAAATTTAATGTAACTTCTAATACCTAAGTCTGTTTTTTTTTTCCCTTTTTTTTCCCATCATATAAACAAACAATTTAAAAATTGAAGCTGGCTTCATGTCATACTTGTGCTCTATGGCTCAAATGTAACCAAACTTTAAATAAATGTTATCACATCACCTTTATTTGCAAAAGTTAAGTCCACATTATTTATATTGCCTTGACTTTTGTAAATCAGAATTGTAATATTTGGCTACACCACTCCTGTCAAGCACATCTGTTTGACAAGGGTGGAGGTAGGGTAGGGGCAAGCAAAGAGGAATGCATTTAAACTTTCCTTTGCCCCATGAAGAAAATTATATGTATATTATTTATATTTTCAAAAACATCATAATAAAAATGTATAATTAAAAATCTCCAGCTCCTCTATGCTCCCAGTAAATGCGTAAAGTTGGGGGATCTTAAATCAAAGTCAGAAGCTACACAATTCTGAGTAGCTGTCCACAACTATAGTGCTGAAAATGAAAAGATTCATAATTTGCTGTGTGCATGTGGTTTTCCTGGCCTGCTGTTGTAAGACTGTGCTATTCCAGTGGTAATGCCAAGCAACTTTTTTTTATATTGACAGAAATTTCTGGCCTTTGACTTGATGTTTTTAAAAACATTTTATTATGAAAAATTTAAAAAAAACTTATGAAAGTGGGTAGTTAACCCATCATCCAGCCTCAATAATTATCAGCTCATGGGAAGTTTTGATTTATTTTTATAGGCTTCCCTTCCAAACTAGATATTTGAAGTAAACTGCAGATATGATAACATGTAATCCATAAGGATTTCAGTATATTAACTTGATAATTATTTAATTTAGAATTGCAATTAGTTCAGTCATTTTAGGTTAAAAAATTTACCAATGATTGTTTGAGTGAACTGACTGAGTTTTTACTGACTTGCCATTGGTAACTGAGATGTAGCATAAATGCAAAGCTTTAATTTCTCTCTTATTTAATTCTAGTTATATGTATAGGGAACTTGCAAAAAGTAAATTAAAACTTTACAAACATGGACAACTCTAATTTCAAAGTAACTGCACACACTATGGTTACGTAATTGCCAAAGGCATATATTGCTAAAATGATCATCGATTTCCCTGTATCTAATGTGCCATTGTAATATTGCATTCATTCTGAATAATCTAAAGCTCTTCTCTTTTAAAATGATTGAAATTTGTATATTTGAATCACAATGTTTGTTTCTCTTTTTTATAAAAAAAAAAAAAAGCATAAGTAAATGCAAACCTCCCCAACAAAACAAACCTAAGACCTATATCCCATTTTGTCCACTAACATCAAATAATCGATATGACTGCTAAATCATTTTATTACATCTCACATATATATAAGACATAAGATTTATTCTACTTTCCAAAATAGACAAATTCCATTTAATATTGCATATATCTTTTTTACAAATCAATTTTATTGATACATATTAATAAAGCATACAATTTACCCAAAATGTATACTCAGCGGTATTTGGTATAATCACATAGTTGTGCATTCATCACTTCAATAATTGCTAAAGCATTTTCATCATTTCAATAATAATAATAAACAAAAAACAGATAAACCAACAAGAAAATTCTTCACCTCTCAATCTTTCTATGATGCCCCTGCCATACGTAGCAGCTATTTCTGGCTATTCTACATATATCTTGAAAACAACATTTGACAAAATGCTTTAAGAATACCTTTGCAATTATCTCTGTAAATACATAAAACACCTTTTTTGAAAGTTATAGAAAAATTATATGCTTCTAAAATATAGGAATGCATTTATTTAATAATTATGCATATTTGTATTGAATGCTCTTTATTTGGACACAATCAGCTTTGAAAAGTCTATGTAAGGTGCTTGTAAATAAACTTGTCTTTACGTACACTGCAGAAAGTGTCACAAAATTTGGGCTACATCAAATAAGAACAAATGATCATTAATACAAGGTGGCTTATGAGCTGACTTTCTTGGCCTTAGTAAAGACAACTGTGGACCCTAAAGAGATGCATGCCAAAATCTGTCATAAATCACATAGCAACTGACAGAACGGTCAAAAAGTGATACTGCAAATGCCTAGATGGCTTATTTCACTGGCTGAGCGAATTTAATTTGTGATTCAGTTTAACATTAAGCACCATAGAAGAGAATAGGGCACGTGACAGAGACCAAAAAGGAGATTGTGGTATGAAGAAGTTATGGAGCTACCTCCTTGAAACAAAACTTATTAAGCACACAACCTCCAAATTAATGAGTTTGGCAGAAAACCCATGTTATCAGAGCACTGAAAAATGACACAATTCTCAAAGTGAACAATCCTGGTTTTCAGACACAAAAGGTTACAAGACTAATCTTGTTTTTCTCAGAGTTATGGTTTAGTGATGTAGCCAACTGCAGGCTGTTAAGCAACAGAGGAAGAATGTCCCAGTATGCACTGGCTAATGACAGGGAAGTTGTTTTCTGTTTAAAATAATTTATAGCAAGAAAATTGCAACCTAGCATTATCACATACTTGGTAATTATAAAACTTGATTTCTTCATACATGACAATTGTTGGTATAATTTTCTACAAATATATTACTCATTAAGCCTCATTATTAACTTTGATTAGTGAGATTGACAAAGAATACATCTATTATTATGATTATTCATGCCTCTCTTGTTTTCTTTCACAGACTTTGATAAAGCTGAGATGTGGTTCTTGGCTTATGCCTAAGAGACACAGGGTTTGGTAAATTCACTGTTTGGAAACAGTGGGTTTGAATAGACTGCAGTTCATTACGATGGCGATAAAGGGGACTGAGAGACCTACACCTAGTCAGAAACCATTTAAAAATAGATTATACTGAATTATACTGAATAGCTGTTGGTAACCATACTTAGGCACATTTCCACATTCAATGTGTTTACAAAGTAATCTGATGGCAGAACAGTTGCTAAAGTAAACAGTTGCAGGAGAAATTAAAGTATATTATAGACAATTTAAAAATTATGTGGACAGATTTTACATAAGGCAAATATTGGCAAGCCAACTGATTAGCCATATGATATAATGGTTATAGATCATTTTCATGGTATTTATTTCAGACTAACAAAGGATAATTTTAAGTATATGCCACTGATAGTTATCAATCCTTTTAAAATTACTATATAGGGAAACCCGTATAATCTGTGCTGCCAGCAATGGACTAGAAAAGAAGAAAAAATAGACAAACTATCATAGAATGAAAGTAGTGGAGGCCAATGAGTGAAATAAAAGCTAGGGGAAAATAATGTAAACGGTGATATGGAATGACTCCCCAATAAAACAGAAAAAGAAATTTAGCAATTATTCAGTTTTAAAAAATTGCTGTTCAAAATTTGATTAATTCAGATCAAATTACCAAATTTGGCACCTCTAGATTCTTTTTTATTTGACAACACTAATTACCTTGTTCCTCTTCACTTCACTTTCTGTTGTGTAGATTCTGCCTAAAGCTACCCTCTCATAAAACACCCAGTGATCCATTCAATTACTCAGATGTTTTGTTTGTATCATGAAGGCCTCAGTTTTTCTCTTTACATTTAGGCATTTTGGCAGTACATATTATTTCAACAGAAAATGAAACTCAAGTGGTAAATTTTGGGTAATGCCTAGAGATATATGCTATACCAAAAGAAGAGGATGAAAAGTAACATTGTAAAAATAACTTTAAATATTTTGAAATTAGTGTCAGAAAATATACCTTCATCTGACATAATAATTAAAAGATAAATTAATCAACCATATTTCACACTGACCCAAAATCCCTGCCATGTAAAAAAGCCCCCTCCCTAGGATTGGACTTTCAATTGAGTCACCAGAAAAAATTCGAATGTCAAGATGTTTAAATATGTATCCACTTGAACTTATTTGCCATGGTTATTTGCCAGTTGGCTCATGGTAGCTGTGTTCTACATGTTTCCCTGAACCCTGTCTCTACTAGTTTTATATCCCTTAATATATGTTTGTCCAATAATTTCACCTTTTCAGTGCTCAGTTATCATGTGATGTTAAGAGGAAAGATGTGTGAGAGTCAGGGCATAGCACCAAGATTGCCAGTTACATCTTTGTCCATAGCTTTGAATCATTAACCTTTAGGTTTGCCATTATTTATCTAAAATTTAAACTCCAAGGACAAGGACTGCATATGTCTAGTGTGCCTCTTTATTTTCAAATCCTAGCACAAGATCCAAAATGAATATTTTACACTTTTGAGCACTTATTATATTTCAGATATCTTGTTAAGAAATTTACATGTGTTATATAATTTAATTTCAGAACAGCTATGTTGGTAGGATTTATTCTACATTTATTGATGGGATGAGTTAAAGCTAGAGAGACTGTTACAATGTTGGGAGTAGCAAATAAATATTTGTTGAATGAATGTAGATATGAATAAATTAATTTTTCCCACAGAACCTCTTCTTTCGTTTTTTAAATTCAAACTTTTTATCAAATTCAAAAAATCAAATAGACAAAAGGCAGCTCAACAAGTTGTGGAACCATTACTCCAAAAAAGTTCTGTCCAGGCACTTTTATCTTATCTAATCCCAAAAACAAACTCAATTGTTCCTTCAGTGCTCAGAAAGATACACAGATGAATGCAGATTAGCTAAAAGATATAATAGCGGTCTCCTTGTTTAGGAAGAAAATGAAGAAGAGAAAAAAAAATGCAATGATATTCATATCTCCCAAAACCAAACTCCATTTTCTTTTTTGACCTTTAGCGTTAATATGAATTTTTGCTTTTGCTAAAACTTTTCAAAATTGTTGTTAAATATGGTCTATAAGTTATATTCATTATATTTTCCCATATGTTACCATATTCTTAACATTCCTGTATTTATATTATTAACCACAATCTTCATCTACCACCAAAATCACTGTTATACATTCCCTGTATTATCCTCCAGCTGTCCTCCAACTAACATTAACCTCCCTAGACTATTCGTTTCAGCCACAACCATATCCATAATTAAACAGTGTTTGTTACACTCATTATAATGTGCCACAATCAACTCCATCCATTACCACATATTTACAATTGACCTTATTTAACATTCTACATATATCCAGCATCAGCTCCCCCTTTTCAACCCATATTCCATCTCCTACCAACCTACCCTCCATAGTTCAACTCCATAAGTCTACTCATTGTATTTAGTTCATATCAGTGAGACCATACAATATTCATCCTTTTATGTCTGGCTTACTTCACTCAACATAATGTCCTCAAGGTTCCTCCATGTTGTCATTTGCCACCCCAATTGATTTCTTCTTACAGCTGAATAGTATTCCATCATATGTATATATCATATTTTGTTATCCATTCATCATTTGACAGATACTTAGGTTGTTTTCATCTTTTAACAATTGTGAATAATACCGCTATGAACACTGGTGTGCAAATATCTAATGGTTAGGATTTGGAGTGCTCTCCTTTCTTTTCTGACTAGCATACATTATGAATCTTTTTATATTGCAAAATAACTCAGACTGTTAGAGCCATTTCTATGCCTGGTCAACATATTCGACAATGGTATAACTAAACTTATCATAAGCTCCCATTAATTTCTGAGCAAATAACCTCTCCCAAAGTACGGAAAAACTCTGTGATAACTCTGAGGTTCTGTGCTTAAAGGAGGAGGGTGCAGCAGACGAATATTCAATGGATGAAGAAGACAGCAGGTAGAGAAGTGTGTGTTCTCTCTCCAGTTCTTTCTACACACCTGAATCTCTGTTACATTCCTTCGGGGCCCTTGCCACATCACCAAACCTCAGATTGAAACACAATAATATTAGCCACCTTCTGCTTGAAACACACACGTGTGCACGCACACACACACTTCAATTTTCCCTTTTGTGAATTGTTTCTCCTTTTAAACTGCTACTGTTCATTTCAGTTCAGTTCATATACATGATCACCTTCAGTGTCATCTGTTTCATGCCTATGTACTGATTGCTTTGACTTCTGGTAGGTTCATATCATATCACCCCTTCCAGTGTCCCAAAGACCTTAAAGAGCTATGTAAGCAATTGAACTGAGGCAGGATACAGGGAGTGTAGGGCAGAGTGAGGATCTGGACATTTAAAAAATAATGATATTAAGTCCATTAGGAGAAGTACACTCCTAGACAAATATCATTCCTATCTGATGAATAACCTCTTCCAAAACTGGGTGTGGAAGTTTAGAAGGGGCTCTGGATTGCCAATTAATGTCAGGGTATATAAAACAGATTTAAACATAATTAAGATCACATTTCCATGATTGAACCATTATTATTTTATGTTGAGTGCATTTGTCCCTGGCAAGAGTGTAGTCTAAAGGATGTTCAAACATGTAATAAATGAGTTTGAAATGTAAATGGTTAGTTTCTTTCTGAAGCTTATTTGAAGACTCTAAGACTGCAGAATTTAGAAATCTCTCTCTTGTGTGTGTGCACGCACAATTTTATTAACATGTTGACTGAGGCAGATAATTAGAATGCTGATATTAAAAATAACACAAATATGGGGGAGTGGATGTAGCTCTCAAGTGGTTGAGTGCCTGCTTCCCATGTACAAGGTCCTGGGTTCGATCCCTGCTACCTCCTAAAAACAAAACAAAACAAAACAAATGAAAAATAAAAATAACACAAATATTGACTTAAATTTCTCCAAAAAAAAAATGGTTCTCAGCATGGTTTAAACTGTAAGCTGGATTAAAATGTTCTAATGACCTTTATTCCTTTAAATTATTATTTTGTTCAAAAATAATGAAAATCGTATGAATATATTTTTTATTTTCCCTCACCGTTCTTCCTATCCACCTCTTCTCAGGCTACTGTCAAACTTCTTTAATTCAGTACCCATTTAATGGAGGTCTTGAGAAGCTGATCAAAGCAGCAACCTTCATCCGGCAGTCCTCACTCCACTTTTTCAGGCTTCTCCTCACTTATTCTTTGTCTTAGGTTTAAAGAACATTTGTATGCATCAGAGTTCGAATGTATCAAGAAAACAAAAGTATACTAGGGATTTCAAACTAGAGATTTTAAAGTAGGGAAGTGGTTAAACAGATGTTGGAGAACTGAAAGAATCTAAAATTGAACACTGCAATAATAACTGCAAGAAGCAGCTGTTATCCATAGGGTTGGAGAAGCAAATGACTAAGGTTATCAGAATTCAGACTCTTGACTCTGAAGAACAGGGACTTGGACCTCTGAAGAGAGTGCATTGCCCAGCTTGTGTGGGTATCTCTGAGACTACATAATAAGGCTCATTCTTGGAGTGTGGATATTCTGGGAATGTGAAAAATAAGCTGGAATCTGCACCATCTGCTGCTGCCAGTGAGAAGGACCATTGCTGGGTCAATGCTAATAGGAACATCAAGCTAAACAGAAAAGATTGTCCCTCCTTCCTCTTCCTGTTTTCTAGTATCCTTTACTATTGGCAGAATCTAAGAGGGTACCAGCTAATAAAGCAGAAATGCAGATTGCAGAGTTCAAGCATCTCAAATCAAAGTATAGAAGAATGAATTTGTCATCAAGGAAAAACAGTTTAGCAATTGGTATATGTGGTAGACAGAATAATGGTCCCTCAAAGATGTCCATATCCTAATCCCCAAAACCTGTGAACAAATATGTTACCTAACATGGCAAAAGGTATTTTGCAGATGCGATTAAGTCAAAGATTTTAAGATGGGAAGATTAGCCTGAATTATTCTGGTGGGCCCAAGGTAGTCTCAAGGGTCCTTATGAGAAGGAGGCTGGAAAGTCAGAATCAGAGGAGAGGTGATGATGGAAGCATCATATCTCAGAGAGATAAAGAGAAAAATGTATTTGAAGCTCTATCCTGCTGGATTTGAAGACAGAGTCAGGGACCAGGAGCCAAGGATGCAGGTAGTCTCCAGAAGCTGGAAAGGGCAAGAAAATAGATTCTGCCCTAGTGTCTCCAGAAGGCAGGCAGCTCTGCCAACGCATTGGTTTTAGCTTCATAATATCTATTTTGGGCTTCTAACCTCAAGAAGGTAAGAGAATAAGTTTGTGCTGTTTTAATTCACTAAGTTTGTGGTAATTTGTTATAGCAGCAACAGGAAATTAATACAATATGGCATTGAACTGTAACATTGCAAAAGTAGAGGAATAAACACCTCCCCAAAATGTCAAAAAAATATGTTGAGCAGACACTTTGTAAAAGAAAATACACAAATTGCCAATAAATACATGAAAAGCTGTTTACCATTCTTAGTCATTAGAGAAATTCAAACAAAAACCAAAATGAGACACCACTAAACATCAAAAAGAATAACTATAATTTAAAAGACTGGCACTAGCAAGTGTTGGAGACAGTACAGAGTCATTGAAACTCTCATATATTTCTGATAAAAAGGTAAAATGATATAACCTCTTTGTAAAACTGTTTGGTAGCTTCCAATAAGTTGAACATACACTTCCCCTATTGCCCATTCCTAGGTATATAGCCAAAAATAATCAAAATATATGTCCACAAAAGACATATGTATGAGAATGTCCATAACAATACAAGTACCCATCAACAGGAGACTAAATAAACACATCATGATATATTCATCCAATGGAATACTGCTCATCTATAAAAATGACCAAAATAAAGATTACCCTAACAAGATGACTCCCAAAAACTTTATATTGAGAGAAAAAGTCAGACACAAAAGAGTAAATACTGTATGATCCCATTTATATAAATTTAGTAGATTGCAAAAATGGCCATATCCCTCCTTTCCAAATTCATGCCCTGGTGTTTTATACCACCTTCTATCAAGAAGGAGTTAATTATTCACTCACTTTAATCTGGGATGGACTGTGACTTGTGTTGTCAACAAAATTCATTGGAAATGATGGTGTGCCAGTTCTGAGACTAGATTGTTGTACACATCACTCGTTCTCTTCAAACCCTGCCCAGACACCATGTGAAAAAATACCAGGATAGTCTGCTGGAGGATAAGAGACCATGTGAAGTGGAGACGAAGAGTCATAGGCAAGGCTTCATAGGCTTTCTTACTAGCCCAGCAATTAGCATGGAGTTGGTGGGGTAAAGCCTGAAGTTGGTCTCCTGGGTTTTCTAGGAGGAGTACAAGATAGCACAGTAGGTGCTGGTGATGAAAGATCTGGCTCCTCCAAAATGTTTCCTCTGCCAGCCAATCACATAGCTAAAATTCCTCCCATGAGATTGATTCCTTAGAAGTAATCTAAGACTGTTTAATCTGGTTGCAGCCGGGAGGAACAATTTATGAGCTACCTTTACTTTTCAACAATCTCTCATCTCATGGAGGGGTAAATTTCTCAGAATCCTTGCTTGCATACCATGCGGATTTCTGCAGAATTACTCATTGAAACCACAAGTGGATTTCATTTAAGCCTTGAATCTCTCAGGATTTCTGATTACTCACACACTCAACCTCCCTTTCACAACACGTGATATACTCACCATCACGATTGTACTCTTTTGGGTTTACATTCCCTCTAATTGTCCTAGGTATATGTCTGTCTTCCTAATTAATTTTCATTGCTTGAGAGCAGGGATCATGATGTACTTTTTTTCATTATTCTAATAAAAGGGCCTGCCCTAGACAACTTTAAAGTAAACACCTATTGAAAGGTATCTCTCACCTTTATTCATAGGTCTCTATAATCCAGGATGATAAAAGACTTCATTCTACATTGTGTCTGACTCATTACCTGTCACAGATGTGGTCTACTAGGACTCTAAAAATGTATCCCACATTCCAAAGTACATCTGACATCATTAAAAAAAATTTTTTTTAATATATTTTTATTACAGAAGTTGTGAACTTACAAAACAATCATGCAAATGTATAGAATTCCAATATAACACCCCTTCACCAACATACCACACCGTGGTGGAACATTTATTACAGATTATGAGATAATACCATCAGACTATTACTACCAACCATGATCCATGGTGTACATTTGGCACTCTTTTCCATACCCTCCTATTATCAGCACAGTACATCTTTGGCATTGATGCAAGAATATTACAGTCCATAGGTCACACCAATTGTATTTTTCCCATGCTTCTCCATAGTCCCACCACCCTGCAATAGTGATGTACATCCACTCTAGCTCACAGAAGGACATTCTTGCATCTGTACCATCAACCACAATTCTCATCCACCTCTGGATTCACTGTGTTATTCAGTCCCTAGATTATTCTCTAGCTTTCTTTAAATTGACATTTACACCCCTAGACTACCCTTTTCAGCCTCAATCCCATTTATAAACCAGCTGCTACTCACCATAATGTGTTACCATCAACTCTACCCATTTCCACACTTTTACAGTCAAGTTAATTAAAACTTCTACATACATTTAAGCATCAGTAGTCCTGCTCAGCCCTTCTCTTATCTCCTAATAACCTATTCTCTAGGTTTTAACTCCATGTGTTTATTTTTTGTATTTAGTTCATACTAACAAGACCATGCAATATTTGTCCTTCTGTATCTGACTTACTTCACTCAACATAATGGTCTCAAGATTCATCCATGATATCATGTGTGCCCCAATTTCATTTCTTCTTACTGCAGCATAGTGTTCCATCATATGTATATGCCACATTTTGCTTATCCATTCATTGGCTGATGGACACTTGGGTTGTTTCCATCTTTTGGCTATGGTCAATAATGCCACTATGAACATCAGTGTGCAGATGTCTGTTCATGTCACAGTTTTCAGTTCTTCTGAATATATTCCTAGTAGAGGAATTGCTGGATCATATGGAAGTTTTATATTTAGCTTCCTGAGGAACCGCCAGAGTGTCTTCCACAAAGGCTGCACCATTTTACAATCCCACAAACAGTGAAGGAGTGTTCCTATTTCTCCACATCCTCTCCAGCACTTATTGTTTCCTGTTGTTGTTTTTTTTAAAAAAAATAATGGCCAGTCTATGCAGTGTGAGATGATATCTCATTGTCGTTTTGATTTGCATTTCCCTAATAGCTAGTGATATGAAACAATTTTTCATGCGCTTTTTAGCCATTTGTATTTCCGCTTTAGAGAAATGCCTATTTAATCTTTTGCCCATTGTTTAATTGGATTGCTTGCTCTTTTATTGCTGAGTTGTATGATCTCTTTATATAGAATGGAAATAAAACCCTTATCAGATATGTGGTTTCCAAATATTTTCTCCCATTGAATGGGCTGCCTTTTCACCTTCTTGAGGAAGTCCTCTGAATCATAAAAATGTTTAAGTTTGAGGAGGCCCCATTTGTCCATGTTTTCTTTTCTTGCTCGTGCTTGTGCTTTTGGTATAAGGTTTAAGAATGCACCACCTACCACTAGGTCTTGAAGATGTTTCCTACATTTTCTTCTAGGAGCTTTATGGTACTTGCTTTTTTTTTTTTTTTTT
>JAQZBX010088322.1:0-12762 GCA_029593785.1 Cabassous unicinctus | reverse complement strand
AAACAACCCAAATGTCCATCAATTTATGAATGATAATAAAATGTAATATATCCATAAAATGGAATATTATTTAATCATAAGGAATGAAATACTGATACATGCTACAAACATTATCATAAGTGAAGGAAGTCAGACACCAAAGACCACACATTGCATCTAGGATGCAATGTGTGGTCTTTGACATTCTTGACCATTCCAGAACAGGCCAATCTACAGGGATAGATAGTATATTAGTTGATTCCTAAGACAAATTCTGTATTTGTCTTCATTTTGATTCTAGTTTATCATATGCTTTTTTTTTTTTTTAAAGATTTATTTATTTACTTGATCCATTTTAAATGCCCCCTTCTCCATTTTGCTGTTTTGTGTCCATTCGCTGGGCAATTCTCTGCGTCTGTTTCATCTCTTCTCATCCTCCTCCTCCAGTCTTCACCAGGATTTGATCCTGGAGACCTCCGATGTAGGAGAGAGGTGTTCTGCCATCTGCGCCACCTCGGCTCCTGGTTTTCGGAGCTTTCGGAGCATCTCGTCTTGTCTCTCTCCTTTTACATCATCATCTTGCCGCATGGCTCCCGGGGCCTGGCGGCTCACGGGCACACAGAGCCTGGCAGCCCATGCGCCTTCTATATATATATATTTATTTATTTTACCGGGAGGTCCCGGGGATCGAACCCAGGTCCCTCCATATGGCAGACGGACACCCAACCATTTGAGCCACATCCGCCCCCTGTCATATGCTTTTGCATGTCTCTTCCTTGAAAATTTTGTACAACTTACTTATAAAACAATGTAGGCCTGGTGTCTTTTTAGGGAATAGAACTTTGACACACTTTTCTCCTATTTATCGTTCTATTTATATTGTCTAATTCTTCTTGTACCAAATTTAGAATTTATTTCCCGAGGTAAGCATCTGTTTCATCTAGATTATCAAATAACACACATATAATATATATATAATTTTTTAAACAAATTAATTTTATTGATACATATTAATAAAGCATAAATCCATCCAAAGTGTACAATCAATGGTATTTGGTATAATGACATACTTGCGCACTCATCACTTCAATATAAAATTCTTATAACACATACACAACACAAAATTTCCCGTATTAACTACTTTTAAGTACACAATTCAGTGGCATTAATTACAGCCAATGTTGTGCTACCATCAACAGCATCCATTACCAAAACTTTTTCATTACCCCACACAGAAACTCTGTACCCATTAAGCAATAACTCCCCATTTCCCTTCCCCTGGTAAACTGTAATCTACTGTCTCTATGATTTTGCCTATTCTAGGTATTTCATACAAGTGAAATACGTGTCTTTTACATCTGGCTATTTCACTCAACATCACGTCTTCTAGCTTCATCCATGTTGTAGCATGTATCAGGTATCAGAACTTCATTCCTATTTATGGTTGAATAACATTCCATTGTATACATACATACCACATTTTGTTTATCCATTCATCATTTGATGGACACTTGGATTGCTTCCACCTTTTGGCTATTGTGAATAATAGTTAGAGTCCTTGTTTTTAACTCTTTTGGATATTATACCTAGAAGTGGAAATGCCAGGTCAAATGTTAATTCTATACTTAATTTTCTAAGAAACCACGATACCTTTCCATAGCAGCTGCACCATTTTACTTTCCCACCAACAATGTACAAGGGTTTCTACTTCTCCATATCCTCACCAAATTTGTTATTTTCCATTTTTAAACTAATAGGTATTCTAGTGGGTGTGAAGAGGTATCTCATTGTGATTTCATTTGCACTTTTCTAATGGCTAATGATGTTAAGCATCTTTTTATGTGCTTATTGTTCATCAGTATATCTTCTTTGTATAAAAGTCCTTTGCACAGTTTTTTTCTTTTTTTTAAACAATTTTTTTTCCTGTGTCCTCCCTCTTCCCATCTTCTCCCTCATCACCAGAAGCAGCTTCTTCCCAGCTCCCACCCTCTGCTCTTGCTCCCTGAAGCCACTTGTACTTGCTCCAAAGCCTAGAGGGGTGACAAATGCTTCCCAGATAACAAAAGCATGTCCCTCGAGAACAAATGTCTGTGAAGACCCCTGCTACAGCCTTGTCCTGTGTACTGATTTGGAGCCGGGTTTCAGGGCCTCCATCTCTGGGTCTGTTACAGCAGGCTGGCTTCTAGCCAACAGTCACTTTAACCATTTTTCAATTAGGTTGTTTGTCTTTTTGTTGTTGAGGTTTTTTTTTTACATATTCTGGATATTGATGATATCAGATACATAGTTTCCAAATATTTTCTCCCATTCTGTAGGTTATCTTTTTACTTTCTTGATAATGTCCTTTAATGCACAAAAGTTTTTAATTTTGATGAAGTCCCGTGTATCTATTTTATGTTGTTGTTATTTGTGCTTTTGGTGTAAAATCTAAAAATCCATTGCCTAATACAAGGTCTTGAAGATATTGCCCTCTTCTTTCTTCTAAGAGTTTTTTTTTTTCTTTTTTTTTTTTTTTTTTCTGGTTTTGGCTCTTATATTTAGGTTGTTGATCCATTTTGACTTAATTTTTGTATATGGTGTGAGGTAGGCATCCATGTTCATTCTTTTGCAAGTGGATATCCTATTTCCATTTGTTGAAGAGACTATGTTTTCTGCATTGATTGGTCTCAGACCCTTGTTAAAATCAACTGGCACAGTGTGCCTGGTGGTCCCATGGATCTCTTATTTCAAGTGTTTGGATGGAACAGATCTGGGAACTATCCCCCCCTTCAGTCTTGGACCACCCTTCAACTTCCTCTCAATTTGCAAACTTCAGGACCATCTTTGTAGTCACCTCCTACTTCCAGGACCAGCTAACAGCATTTTTTGTGATTAGTCCCTCATTGTTGACCAACCATGAGCTCCCAGAGCCATGAGAATTCTGTTGAATTTGAGGCCTCCGTCAACCACTTGATCGACTTGCATCTGCAAGCTTCCTACACCCAACTCTCTCTGGGCTTCTATTTCCACCATGATGGTGAGGCCCTGGAGAGTGTACACCACTTCTTCCCGAAGTTGGTGAAGGAAAAGTGCCAGGGTGCTGAGCATCTCGTGAAGATGCAAAACTAGTACGACGGCAGTACTGCTTCCAAAACATGCAGAAGCCATCACAAGGTGAGTGGGGTAAAATCCTGGACACCATGGAAGCTGCCATGGTCCTGGAGAAGAGCCTGAACCAGGCCCTTTCAGATCAGCATGCCCTGGGTTCTGCCAATACAGTCCCTCATCTCTGTGACTCCCCAGAGAGCCATTTCTCAGACAAGGAGGTGAGATTCATCAAGAAATGGGCAGCCACCCGACCAACCTCCACAGGCTGGCTGGCCCACGGACGAGTGACTCTTCCAAAGGCTCATCCTCCAGCACGACCAGGAGCCTCCGGAGCCCAGAGGCCTTTGTGGGGGTGGGAGTGGGGATGCAGTAACATATTCCTCTTGCATCCAGACTTCTGCCTGAGCCATTCCCCCTAGCCAGGAGGCATCTTTTTAACCAACCACCTTGTAGCCCTCTAACAAACTGTGAACCAAGTATAAACAATAAAGCTTTTTGAAGAAAAAAAAATCAATTAGCAATAGATGTGTGGGTTTATTTCTGAACTCTCAACTCTATTCCATTGGTCTTTATGTCTGTCCTTATGCCAATACCACACTGTTTTGATTACTGTTAGCTTTGTAATAAGTTTCCAAATTGGGGAATGTGAGTCCTCTAACCCTGTTCTTTTTCAAGATAGTTTTGGCTATTTGGGTCCCCTTACCCTTGAATTTGGTGATTGGTTTTTCTATTTCTGCAAAGGTGGCTATGGAGTTTTGATAAGGATTGCAACAAATCTGTGTTTATATTTCAATTACATTAAGTTTTCCAATCCATGAGTACAGGATGTCTTTCCATTCATTTAGGTCTTCTTTAATTTCTTTCATCAGGGTTTTGTACTTTTGTGTGTATGAGTCATTTACATCCTTGGTTAAATTTATTCATAGATATTTTATTATTTTAAATATTATTGTAAATGGAATATTCTTGATTTCCTTTTCAGATTGTTCACAGCTGGTGTATAGAAACACCAATGATTTTTACGTGTTGATCTGGTACCCTTTCACTTTGTTGAGTTCATTTATTAGCTCTAGTAGCTTTCTCGTGTATTTTTGGGATTTTCTATATATAGGATGGTGCTATCTGTGAATAGAGATAGCCTTGCTTCTTCCTTTCCAATTTGAATATCTTTTATTTCTTTTTCATGTCTAAGTGCTTTAGTTAGAACTTCCAGTACAATGTTGAATAGCAGTGATGACAATGGACATCTTTGTTTTGTTCCTGCTCTTAGGGGGGAAATCCTTTCATTGTTGAGTATGATGTTAGTTGTGGATTTTTCACGTATGTTGAGAAAGTTCCCTTCTACTCCTAGTTTTCTGGGTATTTTAATCAAGAAACGGTGCTAGATTTTCTTAAATGCCTTTTCTGTGTCAATTGAGATGATAACGTGTTTTTTCCCCCTTCATTCTATTAATGGGGTGTATTACTTTGATTTTCTTTAGTTGAACCCTTGCATTCTTGGCATAAATCCCACTTGATCATAGTGTATAATCATTTTAATGTACTGTTGGATTTGGTTTGCTTGTATCTTGTTGAGGCTTTTAGCATCTATATTTATGAGGGATTTGGGGCTGTAATTTTCTTTTCTTAGGCTGTCATTATCTGACTTTAGTACTAGAATAATGCTGACCTCATATAATGAGTTTGAAAGTGTTTCCTCCTCTTCAATTTTTTTTTTTTTGGAAGAGTTTGAGAAGAATTGATGTTAGTTCTTCTTGGAATGTTTGGTAAAATTCACCAATGAAGCCATCTGATTGTGGACTTTTCTTTGTTGGGAAGCTTTTGAGTCTTGATTCAATCTCTGCTTGTCATTGGTCTGTTGAGACCTCCTATTCCTCTTGAGTCCGTGTAGATCGTTTGTGTGTTCCTAGAATTTACCCATTTCATCCAGATTGTCTAATTTGTTGGCACACAATTGTTCATAGTATCCTTCTATGATCCTTTTCATTTCTGTAAGGTCCATAGTAATGTCCCTCATTTCAGGAAATCTTTTCTTAAATGCACATATAAAGAAATGGGATTTTACAGAAAGAAGAGGGAAAGGGAGCTGGCTGCATAATGGAAGGGCTGCTGGGAGCACCAAGACAAATTTAAGTGAGATTGCCAATTTCAAAGGAGGCCTGCCCCATGGAGTCTTCCCAGATGTACATAACATCTTTAAAAGGATTATAAGGTGTGGTCCAAAAACCTCTGAGGTCCATAATGGACTTCTCATTCTCCAAATGTAATCATATGTTTCAAAATATGCCACTTCTTAAGGTAAATTGCCCCCATTTTCTCTATCTGTATAGAGCATT
This sequence comes from Cabassous unicinctus, assembly GCA_029593785.1. NCBI lineage: Eukaryota > Metazoa > Chordata > Mammalia > Cingulata > Chlamyphoridae > Cabassous > Cabassous unicinctus. The sequence continues at coordinate 7,360 of JAQZBX010088322.1, read as the reverse complement.
TTATTTGAGCAAAAACCACGTGCTGCAAGTTTCATGGCATGTTTCTGAATCCCAGTGTTGTCGAACACAGAGGATTAGAACTAAAAGGACGGCAGAGTCCAACGGTGCCATTGTTACAGAAAGGGAAACTGAGTGCTCAGAGGTTACATCACTGATACACGTTCACACAACCAATTCATGGAAAACCTGGGCCTAGAACTCAGATTTCTTGGTGCTCAGATCAGTGCTTTCCCTAGTCAGTGAATCTAGGCCATGCTGTTTATGATTTATGTCTTTTGAACTCATTGTCAGTCTTTGCCTTTCCAGGCTGGAACAGTAATATTTTCTGTATGTCTGGAGCAATATGGCATAGTGGTCAGAATCTCACACATCCAGACCCACATTCTGGCTTGGCCACTTTGCTGTGTGACCCTGGGCAAAGGCCCTCACTTCTCTGATCCTCATGCACAGCATAGGGATAATAAAACTGCCTGGCACGCCTTTAGGCTCACTGAATTGCCATGTGCTCTCACATGGTAACTTTCCCACCACCACGTCATTGGTGTAAAATACATCAGGGATCTGGCGTTCTATCATTGACCCCATTTGTCAATATCCTCCAGGGGTCCAGGCAGCCTTCTGCATGATCCCTCACCCAGCGCAAGTGAAGTAAATACCCATTTCATTTACTTTATAGTTCCTGAACCTGCTGGGTATAGGCCACTGGGCTCAGCAACCTGGGAAGTAAATGGTACTGAGGGAAAAAGGAATACACTGGGCTTCCCAAAGGCAATCATCACGTGGTTATCAGAGAGATCCTGTTCAATACTGTGGTGGGATGAGCAGAGATCCAAATAAACAACAAAAATTATATTTGCCATGGCGATGAATTAGAGATTTTCCTTCTGGATAATATTCTGCACAAGCTACTAGTAAAACTTGGAGGAGCCCTTGGGTGCCTGTAGGATCACAGGCTGGGAAACCAGCCTAGAGACAGGCGCTTTCATGGTTTGAGGGCGTAGGGCATAGTCATTCAGAACCTGGAGAGTTAGCTGTTTTATTTCCATTTGCCAAATGTGTGAGAAGGCTTATTTAAGTTTTGTTGTTGTTGAGGTATTGGGGCCGGGGATTGAACCTGGGATCTTGCATGTGGGAAGCCGGTGCTCAACCACTGAACTACACTGGCTCTCCCGAGTTGGTTGGTTTGTTTTGTTTTTAGGAGGTACTGGGGATCAAACCCTGGACCTGGTACATGGGAAGCAGGTGCTCAACCACTGAGCTACATGGCTTATTTAAATCCATTTCTCAAAAGCCCAGGGTTTCTATCACCCTCTCCTCCACACTGCATGACTCAGCACCTATGAGGCAGAGACCGCCATAGCATGCCAGCTGGAGAGGGGTGCATGCTGTGTGGCCCATTGGCCTGGGTCACCTATGAGCCGATGGGACGGCCAGTCCTTCCTGGCCTAGAGACTTCGGCAGATGTTTATTAGTTTAGCAGCAAACACTCCACAGGTGGTCTGCCAAAAATCAAATCTAATGTTCCTTTGCAAAGAGCATTTAGTCCATCCCTCTGCTTTGGAAAACTGCCATGGAATAGGAAAATCATTCCTCAGGCTTGCTGGTCACAGGCTGGCCTCCCACCAGCCGAGGGTCTCCTCGTGAGGCAGCGTGGCTGGGAAAGATTATGTGTGGCTTCGTTTGCAGGCAGGGGGTTGTCTGGGATCCTCATTCTGCACAGTCTCAATTGTTTGACCTTGGACAAAGTGCAGAACCTGAGTCTCAATTACTCACCTATAAAAAGGCAATAATGTAATTCCTACTCCGCTAGGTGATTGGGAGGATGCAATGAGCATGCCCACACAGTACCAGCAATAAACGGTAGCTCTAATTATTGTTCTGTTCATGAGCAGCACTCTGGGTGGAACATGTTCCTCCTTTTTGAGAACATGCCCCAGTCTATCTTTCTAAACTCGGGGAAAGACAGCTAATCTCAGTAGGAGCCAGTGACAACGCTGGGGGACACCCATTCCATGGGTTTCGTGGCCTGTGCAGTCTGAGGGGAGAAGCCGGGTGAGAGCCTCAGGTCCTTCCTCTCCAACAGCGTTACCCATCACACCAATGGCCATCCTCTACTCTTAGAGGAAATAAATTGGCTTTAAGAAGAAAGATCAGCCTTCCAGGTAAGCTGGCGGACAAGAGATTCTGGGGCCACATTAGACCTGAGGTCAGGAAGTAGCAGGTTGAGGTCCTGATCTGACTCACTCAAGTCAGGGAACTCAAGTGTTTGATACTAGTTTGGCTTCTTTACCAGAGCTGAGTGTGGAAATGGGTCCAGAGGAGGCGTGTCTTAGTGTGCCAGAGCTACTATGACCGATACCACACAGTGGGTTGGCTTAAGAACAAGCAGTTATTGGCTCTCGGATTTGAGGCAAGAAGTCCAAAGTCAAGGCATCAGCAAAGCCTGCTTTTTCCTGGAACTGTTCGTTCCAGCGCAGGCTGAAGGCAACCCTGGGGGTTCCTTGGCTTGCAGCTCTGCTTCCTGCCACAGGGTGATATCCTCTCCTTTCTTGCTCCTGTGACTGCTTGTTTCTCCAGTAGTCTGGATTAAGAACCACCCTGCTTCAGTTGGCTTCAGTTAACTAAAACTAACATCTTCATCAGGCCCTACTGACCATGGTTTCACACCCACAGGAAGGCAAATTAAGATGAAGGGCTTCATAAAGCAATCTACCACAAAATGATTCTTTTCTTATTTTTAAAATTTTATTGGGGTAACACCAGATAACATGAAGTTTGCCATTTTAAAGTGTACAATTCTGTGGCATTGATTATGTTCACCAAATTGTGCAACTGCAGATGCACAAGGGTGAGGAGCCTGCCTGCTGCTTCCCTCCAACTCTGCCCAGGGTTGGCATTCTCAGGGTTAGCCCAGGGTCTGGTACTGCAGGACAGCGACATTCACTGTGGAAATATTAGGCACCTACTATATGTCCATCGGGGTAGGCATACAAAGAAAGAGTTCATCGATTATTTTTTTTTCCTTTTCTCTAAGAGCTTGAAGACTGGCTAGGAAGATAAAATTATTAGTCTCTATAAATATTTAATCTACTTAAATCACATAAGATTATTCCAAAGCCATAGGCATGGTTATTTCTCAGTAGTATCAAAAAGACTTTCAGTGTAGAGAAGTGGAGAATATCTCATGGAGATCTGAAATGTGTCTCCTCTCCTGAGCAACGAAAATTAATTCTGGTAACAGAGTCGGGTAGTATCCTCCTTTCACACCTGATTTACCACCCGCTTCTCTTATCACCTAAGGGTGATCCCTAACGTAAGCTCCTGGGAAATAGGAGTATATCAAATACCAGGCTTTCCCCAACAGCTGGCCTAGCAGAGGTGTTCACGGACCTTCCACTTAAATTAGCACTTCATCTTAATCTCCGTCTCATTCTTCACCCATGAAATCATGGCTTTTAATACCACAGGCAGTGAAACAGCACCAAGGTTATAAAAACAGGCTGTCTTCTGTTACAATCAAGAGGCTGCAGTGGTGGCTGGGGAGTCGTGGGGGTGGCGGTGGGGACTCCTGAGCACTGCCCACCGGGCTCACCCCTCCTCTGCTGCAGTGTTCAGGCCAGCTCAATGGGACCAGCTGGGTTTTCTCTTCTGGACGAAGGCCTGGATTCCCTCCTGCCCGTCGGGTAGGGCCAGGTTGTCTACCATGGTCTGGGAGGTGAGGCAGTAGGCTGTTCTAAGGTCCTGGGTCAGCTGCTTGTAGAAGGTGGCTTTGCCCAAAGACACCACAGGGCGACTCAAGGAGGCAATCTTTCTCGCGATCCTCATGGTCTCTTCCTCCAGCTGCTCCTCTGGTACCACTTTGCTGAGCAGCCCATGGAGCAAGGCCTCCTGAGCAGAAATGGGCTCCCCAGTGAAAAGCATTTCTAAGGCAACCTATGGGAGGAAGCATATGAGATGATTCAGGCACTCTCCTCGTAACTCACGGCCACCTGAGTTCTGCCCTCTCCATTCCGCTCGGCTGAGGTGCCTGTATCTGACTTGCCTACAACCTCAGCCCAATTATCTGCATCCATCGCAACCCTGTGTCTTCAATATCCTAACTCTTGCACTGGCAGGACTGGATCCTTCCAAGAGCAAAAGGAAACACAAGTGGGCTAGGAGAGGAAGGGACGCTTGTCATGTTCTCCTTGCCGCTCCCACAGATCTGATTACCCAGCCCTGCTGAAGCAGGAGACTCGAGCCACTGCTACTGGGGACCAAGCCCAGGACACCAGCCACATCTGATGGGATGGAGCTGCAAACGCTGAGGCAGTGAAACCCATCCCCCAGGCCCCCAAACCAGCGGGGCAACGGCTTTCCACAATGAGAGAAATGTCCACCGGAGCATCGCCTCCGCCTGATTTGATAGCGCAATCCTGTATCCTGGAGAAGGACGGAGATTTAAAAAGATTTCTTTTGGGAACAAGATGTAGAGCCTAGCATGATATTTTAACTTACAAATAAGTAAGGTGTGGCAAGGAGAGGATGCCCTCTTTCCTCCCATAACCCCTTTCCCCGATTCTTGAGGCCGGCAGAAAATTGGAGTGTATCTCCTTACCCTGCATGGTTTCCTGCCACACATTGTACACTAACTCAATTCCGTAACTACAGAGCCTGACTTCTCTTAACTCCAATTTATAACGGAAAGAGGGGTTTTCAGGTACACAGTGGACAGACAGGCAGAGCGCACCTTCCCTTTCTCAATCCCCTTGGGCACTGTAGCATGTTTAGCAGCAACCCTGGCTTCTACCCACTAGATGGCTCACTCTCTTGCCACTCTGGTGGCACCTCGCTGTTCCTGACCACGCCAAGCATGCCGCTGCCTCAGGACCTTTGCACTTGTCATTTCCCCTGCCTGGAATGCTCCTTCCCCAGGTATCCTCAAGGCTTGTGCCCTCATCACCATCAGGTCTCTGCTCAGGTGTCACCTTATCAGTAAGGTCCTGCATGACCAAACTGTTAAATTTGTCAAACAAAGCCTAGCAACATCCCCTTTTGCTGCTATGTTTTTATTGTCTGCACTTTTTGATCCTTAGCATACAATATGTTTTACACATTTAATTATTGCATGTCGCCTCTACTTGCATGTAAATGCCAGTAAGGTGGGTTTTTTGTTTGTTTGTTTTTTGGTATCTCCAGCATCAGAAGAGTGTGCATAGCATTTAAAATAGCAATATCTGCTGATGGATGACTTAATGAATGGATGGCTGATGGCTGATACAGTATGGCAGAAGGGACACACTGGTTCTTCTGAGGCTAGGTCCAAAGGTGACATGGCTTGCCCCTGGCTCTGTCCCTTGGGATGTTCAGTGCTGGAACCTCACCATGCTGTGAGGAAGCCCAAGCCAAGCTGGGAGGCTCTGCTAGGTATTCCAGCCAGTGGCCTTGGCTGAGAGCTGCATCGACAGCCAGACACGTGTGTGGCGGGCCCAGCTGTCATTCCCCCTCCCCAGTCTTCAAGTCTTCCCAGCTGAGGTCACAGACTCTGCAGAGCAGAGATAAGCCTTCCTCATTGCAGAGTGACAAGCTACATAAATGACTGTTGGTGTTTTGAGCCACTAAGTTGTGAGTGGTTTGTTATGCACCAAGAGATAACTGGAACAGCTTGAAATAGAAATTTGAGTCAGCGGCACTTAGACCAGGGATTCTCAACCTCGGTGCTACTGACATTTTAGACTGGAAATTTCGTTGTCTCGGGGGCTGCCTTGGGCATCATAGGATGTTTAGGAGCAACCCTGGCCTCTACCCTCTAGATGCCAGGAGCACAAGCCCCCTCCCTCCAGCTGTGACAATCAAAAGTGTCTCCAGACACTGCCAAATGTGCCCCAGGGGCTAATATCACCCCTGGTTTAGACCCAGATTTAGACGGTCTTTAGAGGAAGAGACTAGATGGGATCCCCTCTGGATTGAGTTTGGATGAAGAAGAGGCCGAGAGCCTGGCCTGCAGGTTCTCCTGCCATATGGTGTAAAGGGACAAAGGGACACTGGACCTCATTTTCTCCTCTGTATGTTAAGAGACTGGACTAAATCTCCAAATTCCTCCTATTTGGAAATCTAATGATTCTACGTCGGAGGAAGCAGAAACATGATACCTGTGGGTCGTGTCTGAGAAAACTTTTTTTTTAGTTGACCAGGTAGTGCTGTGGTGGTTTGGAGTTGTACATACCCCAGAAAAAACATGTTCTTAAACTTAATCCATTCTTGTGGGTGTGAACTCATCGTAAGTAGGACTTCTGATGAAGTTACTTCAGTTAAGGTATGGCCCAACCCAGTCAGGATGGGGAATCCTATTACTAGAGTCTTTTATAAGTGGAGTGAAATTCAGAGAGAGAGAGAAAGCCATAGAGGGAGAAGCCAGAAGCTGAAATTCAATAGAGCCCAGAGAAGAAGGGAGAGATGGGGAGATCCCGCCAAGTGCCTTGCCACGTGAGAAACCAAGGACCATGGATCGCTGGCAGCCAGCCCCAGAATGCCACAGTCTGTGGCCCTGATGGCACCTTAATGTGGACATTCTTTTAGCCTCAAAACTGTGAGTAAATAAATGCCTGTTGTTTAACCTGACCCATTTCATGGTATTTGCTTAAGCAGCCCAGGGAACTGAAACAAGCATCAGCCCCCAAAGCATGTTCTGAAGCCCCTGGTTGAACATGGAGCTAAAACCTGGGTGCTGTGACTCAAGCTGGTAAATATGCCCTGCCAAAGATGGCCAGGGAGTAACAGAGAGGGGCCCACTGGTCAGCCAGGAAGCCCGATCAGAAGCCACGGTGAAGGTGGAGTCACTGCACCTCCAGCCCGTCCTTCCCCACTCGCAGAGGCACTCTCGGGAAACTCGTGTGGCCCACATCAAGAAGTGGCCAGTACTGGAGAATGGATGCAATGCTAACAAAAAATCCAAAAAGTTGCAAATATTCTCGCTGTCCTGATTTTGTGATAATCAGGGTAGGCTAAACATTCACTATATTAGAAACCATCATATGTCCCCAGACCTAGTTTTTCTCCCTAGGTCTGGTTTTTAGAATGCTGCTGATAAACTAAGCCTGGTTAATTATATGACCATCCTGTATGGGAAAAGACTGTAACTTTGGGTATCTTTGGTCAACCTTAAGAGCTATAACAGGGGGATGGATGTGGCTTGGGTGGTTGGGCATCCATCTCCCATATGGAGGGACCTGGGTTTAAGCCCTGGGACCTCCTGGTAAAAATTAAAAAAAGAAAAATAGAGAAGGCGCGTGGGCCGCCAGGCCCCATGTGTGGGTGTGCCGCCAGGCCCCACGAGCCACGCAGCAAGATGATGACATAACAGGAGAGTGACACAAGGGAG
>JAQZBX010088321.1:0-12754 GCA_029593785.1 Cabassous unicinctus | reverse complement strand
AAAAAAAAAAAAAGGAAATCCACATAGAGCAGGGGTTCTTAACCTTTTTTGTTCCATGGACCCCTTTGCCAGTCAGGCAAAAAGCATGGACTCCTTACTAAGTCCACACTATACTGTGTATTATTTAATAAATATATCACACTCACACCAACAGGTCCCCACAAAAATAATGTTTGTTTGTTTTTTTAATTTAAATTCAGGCTCACGGAACCCTAGTTAACCCCTGATGTAGAGGAAGGGACAAGTGTTATCAAGCAAGTGCAGCAGGCCTTGGTTATCAGGAGGGCCCAGCTGGGGGAGGCGAAGAAATTGGGGGAATGGCCCTTAGCTCTCTCTTCCAATCCCCACAGCTCTTGACATCCTCTCACTGAATTCTCTGGTCTCACTCTCCAAGCAGCATTTGCCCTGATGGGGGTGAGCCTCCGGATAGGGTTGACCTCTGCAGCATAGCCTTTCCCTCAGCTGCACAGGGTTGTAAAGAGAGAAGGCACTTGATGTGCTTTCAACCGTTGAAGACCCACATAATTGGCTGGGTCTTCTAGGTCCTTTTGCAGATTTTGGCCCTTACACTCTCACTGCTCTAGGGGACTTACGCCATGTGGACAGCCACTACATGACCAGCTGCCTGCCTCCCTCCTTGTGGCCCTGTGGGGAGCCATGGATTCCACCAAGTGTGAACCCCTGCAGGGATCACCAGAGGTAAGCCACTGATGTTGCTCCCAGTTTTCCAAGGGAAACTGAGGTCTGGAGGGGAGAGCTGCTTATGAGTTGTGTATGAGCACCTCATGTTTGTGAAGGAAGGGGAAGTTGATACATAGTGTGTGGTGACTCATGAGACAGCGATGGAGCTGAGAATTGAACTCTGGCGTCCTGACTCCCAGCCCAGCAACGCTGCTATCTCGACCCTGCCTTTGTGGTGACTGGTGCACACTGGCTTATGTCTCTGAATGTGTTTACTGTTTGCTGACTGCTAGAGCCCTAGAAAAGCAAGAGAGGAAGAGAGCTGGTCAAGAAAGCCAAAAGTCAACAATGACCTGGGGCCCTTGGCCAAGTTTCTATTCCCGGCCACTTCCCTCGCCCTCACCCAGGGTGATGTAACTGGAGGCCAGCCCCGCCCCAAGTAGGGGCCAGCCTAATAGCCTGACTGTTGTAAAACTAAACTCGGTTCTCCCGGATTGGTTCTACTTCAAAACAAAGGGGGGCGGGGGAAGAGGTCGGAGAATGCTCGCTGCAGGCGTCCTTGTAGCCCTCGGCATTGGGGTTGGTTTATGGATTCCGGCCACCTGCCGGGGCCACCGCGGTGCCTCGGGCTGCTGAAACCAGCCCCCAGACGGTGCCAGCCCTGGTAATAAAGCAGTGACTACTGTGTAAAGGTGGCATAGTCATCGCAACAATAATAGCCGTAATTAGGATCACCACCATCCGCCCCCGCCCTGGCATTCTTCCTGACTCACCCCGACAGCACGCCGGCCATCGGGGAGTCAGCAGTCTGGAGGGACTAGTCGCCCTTAATTCTGAAGCTCTCCAGGTCCAAAACCTATTGTCTGGGATCGGCGAAAAATGGCCAGACCTAGGGCAGGCCACAGCCGACCCCTCTAAATTTCTCGCAAGGCTCTAGCAAAAGAGCCGCTCAGAAGGCGGGACTGGGAGCCAGACTACAACTCCCTTGGGCCCCTGCGCGCCAAGGCGCGCTCCTTGCCTGTGCTCCTTGCCCAGGCTGCGAAGCAATCGGCGGCTCCTTGCGCCGCGATGTCTCCTGGGAGTTGTAGGGCAGCGGCATGCTCTTCTGAGCGAGGTTCCAGGCTTGAAGACTCTATATCCCGTGGTGCCCCGCGGCTGTTTCTGACGCGACCCGGAGGCCAGGGGAGGGGTGTGGGGGCGTGGCCTGCGCAAAGCCACACCCCGCTCCCCGGCTGATCCGACGCGGCAGTGGCAGTAGAGGCGGCGGCGGCAGCGGCGGTGGTGGCGGGGGGGAGGGGCCGGGTGGGGGGCTGGCGGCAGCGGCGGATGGACTCGAGGGTATCGGAGCTGTTCGGCGGCTGCTGCCGGCCCGGCGGAGGCCCGGCCATGGGCGGAACCCTCAAGGCTAGGGGGACCGGTGGCAGCAGCGGCTGCGGGGGCCCGAAGGGGAAGAAGAAGAACGGACGGAACAGAGGGGGCAAAGCCAACAACCCTCCGTACCTGCCCCCAGAGGTGAGCACCTGGGAAGTGGCGGGATGAGAGGAAACCACTCCTTCCGGTGTCAAGACCCCAGAGAAGAGGGGAGGGGAGACCCTTCCTTCCGGTCCCGGCACCCTAGGGAGGAGGGACAGAGAGGCCGGACCTCCCCTCCAGTGTAAGGACTCCAGGCAGGAAGGATGGGGAGGGAGGACCCCTTCCTTCTGATCTAGATACCTCCAGGAGGAGAAGCAGGGAAAAGGGATCCCACCCCCCACCCCCTTGACAAGAGCAGTGTAGAACGCCCTGGCCCCCTCCTGGTAGTGCGACAGAGGAAGGGGGACTGCATTTTTTGCGATGAGGAAGCAGGCAGATTAACCACCGCTTTTTCCAGACTTGTTCCACAGAGAGGAGGGGAGTACCCGGGAAAAGAGCAATATGCTTCCTCCCCCCCCACCCCATTACATACAACCAGAGGAACTGTGACAGTCTCCTTGCCTGTTGCCTGACCAATGATGGGGTGGGGACAAAGAAGAGTGCCTCCACACATATGCCCCATCAATCCCTGAGACAGAATAACTGCCACCTTATCCCTTTTAGGAAAGGAGGACCCAGAAGAAGAGCTCCTAAACCAGTTATCAGACTTTAACAGGCATCAGAATTACTTGGATTCCTGGGTCCCACCTTTAGGATTTCTGATTTAGTAGGTCAGGGTGGCCCTAAGAACGTGCATTTCTTACAAGTTCCCATGTGGTGCTGATGCCTGTGGTCCTGGGACCACTCTTTGAGAACCATTGACCTAGACCATCATCCTTGTACTTTTCTGAAGCCACCCACCCTATTCAACATCCCCAGCAAAATGCTAAAAAGGTTTCTGGAGGGTCTTCGTTAATGGGAAAAGATCTCTCTTACCTCCATGAGATGGAGGTTATCTGTGTACACCTGTTAGGGCTTGGGAGCCAGAGGGCTGAGAACGGATGGAATGATGACAGGAAAAGTAGATGAAAACTAAAATGGCCTGGGAGCAGTGGTACACATATTCAGGATGGACAGAATAGTAAATCCATGGAAACAGAAAGTAGATTAATGGTTGCCAGGGCCTGGGGGAGTGGGAATTAAGGAGTGACTGTTAATGGGTATGGGGTTTCTTTTTGGAGGTGATGAAAATGTTCTGGAATTAGATAGTGATGAGGGTGTGTACAAGCTTGTGAATCTACTAAAAACCATTGAATTCTACACTTTAAAAGGGTGAATTTTGTGGTATGTAAATTGTATCTCAATTTTTCAAAAAGCCCCTTCCTCAAAAAAAGAAAAAGAAAAGAAAAGCAGAACAGAGGCAAGGATCTGGCCCCAGATCCTCATGGAGGTAAAACAAAGAAAGAAGTGGGGTTCAGACTTTCTTCCTAGCCTTTGGGTTCATTCTCCTTTGAGTTGTAGGATCTTGGGGAAGAAGGAGGTTTCTGGGTCATGAACTCCAAACCCTTTCCCCCTTCACCTCACCCCATATCTCCTTGCATCCAAGAGGGGAGGGCTCAGGCAACAAGATGCTACTGTGCTATATCATCTGATTTAGGGAGGAGGTAGAGGAGATTGTGGGGTGGATTCAGGATTTTACCTCAACTGAGGCATAAGGTTAGGGGGCAGGAGGTAAAAACCATAGTGAGTCAGGTTTATGGAGACTCCCCTTCATTATATTTTCTGAGTTTCTTCTGTTCATCTCAGCCCCAGCCTTGGAGCCCTGCTTCTCTCTCACCTGGGCTCCTGTCTCATTGAACTTGTAGTGACCAGTGCTGCGCTCATCCTTTGGCCCTGGGCCAGAACCTCTTGCAGCCTCTTATTCTTGATAACATCAGCCAAGAGAGGTGGGCAGGAAGGAAGTGGTGTCTCCTAGACCAGTGGTGAAGAAAGGTCTCAGCAGCCTGGGCACAGAGGAGACACAGACTCCTGGGGAAAGCAGTTTGAGGCCATGGAAAGAAGAAAGGGGTGGTGTTGGATCTGGGAAGAACGTGCCGCCAGTGGTGAAAGAAAGGAGGACTTGGGGTTCTGTTGCTGGTTCTTTGTGTCCTTAGAGGCCTTTCCTTCAGAGAAGCCTCACTGGGGCTGAGCAGAGGGCTTGTCTGCCACTGACCTTTGGCAGGCACTCACTTGGACGGGTGCCACTGGGTCTTCTTGCAGTCTCTAGATCACTGCCTTGGCCCCAGGGAATCAGAGGGAAGTGGGAGTTGGGTCTAGATGGTGTGTGGTAACTGCTACCTGTTTCTTTCCAGGCTGAAGATGGAAACATCGAATATAAAGTGAGTCTTAAGCTAGGAACGGACAGGGATTTGGGGTAGGTTGTCCTTGCCAGTATGGGATGATTTCTCTGAGATCCTTCCAAAGTTCATAATCTGTAGCAATTTAGGGACAAAGTTCAGGGAAGGGTTCTGTACCCCAGACTGTTAGAGGAAGACTCACTGTTAGAGGGGTTCAGGGACGAGGAGATTTTAGTGGGAAGGGAAGGTCCTGGTCCTTTAACAGGACAGGTGGGGAGCATGTGGGTTTGAGAGGAGCATTTCTGATTTTATCTTCTTATGATTCCCCGCCTGCCTCAAGCTGAAGCTGGTGAATCCATCCCAGTATCGCTTTGAGCACCTGGTGACACAGATGAAGTGGCGGCTCCAGGAAGGCCGCGGTGAGGCTGTCTACCAGATTGGGGTGGAGGACAATGGGCTTCTGGTGGGGCTGGCTGAGGAGGAGATGCGGGCCTCCCTCAAGACCCTGCACCGGATGGCAGAGAAGTATGCTTCCCCTCCCCCCTCGGTTCTCCTTTACTTATCTCTGGGGAAGACCCAAGAATACCCAGTCTCCTGTGGCCTGAGGGACCAAAGTGGGACTTTCCTTCTGCTGCCTTCTCTTGGCAAAAGACTGAAGTGAAGAGGGTTCGTGTTCAGGGCTCCATCTCATTGGACCTAAGCTTTTTTGCCCTTTGATTTAAGATTTTTGTTTTGTTTTTAACCTTTTAAAGGGAGCTGTGGATCTGGGATGGATTGGGCTGGTGCCGGGGGCAGGGGTGGACCAAGATATTTGGGAGGTAAAGTAAGGTGTTGTTGGGAGCTCTGTGGGAGGGGCAGGAAGGCCAGTGGCCCAGAGCTAACTGGAATGAGAGGACTACAGGTGAGGTATGGCAGCTGTGGCCTTGCTCTGACAGGGTAGGGGCAGACATCACTGTTCTCCGGGAGCGGGAAGTGGATTATGACAGCGACATGCCCCGGAAGATCACTGAGGTGCTGGTACGAAAGGTCCCTGACAACCAACAGGTGAAGCACGCGCCCTTCCCTGCCCCCCATGCCCACACTCCCCGGGAGGGCCCTGTGGTGACAGATGCTCCCCTGGCCTGGGATCCTGGGGGTGTCCAGTTCATCACTTGCTCCCCAGGGAGCATCACTGCTCTTGACCCAGCCCTCAGTGGACAGAGGTGAGGGGGTGGAGCTCTCATCCCTGGCAATTCGTCCACAGTTCCTAGACCTCCGTGTGGCCGTCCTGGGGAATGTGGACTCAGGGAAGTCTACTCTGCTTGGAGTCCTGACCCAGGGAGAGCTGGACAATGGGCGGGGCCGGGCCCGGCTCAACCTTTTCCGCCACCTGCATGAGATTCAGTCTGGCCGAACCTCCAGCATCAGCTTCGAGATCCTGGGCTTTAACAGCAAGGGAGAGGTGCATGCCATCAACGGGACCCAGTGGGGCCAGACTCTGAGGATGGGATGGAAGTGATGAAGGACAGAGGCTGGGGCAGAGTGTGGAGATTTTTTGGAGTAGTGTAGATGAAGGCCCTGAGGGGACTGTGAACAAGCTGTGTCCCACTTAGAAAACAAATGGGGAATCAACTGAATGAAATCAGAAATGGGGCTCAGGGCTAAAAGGCAGGGTCCCCCAGGGACTGGTTTAGATCCTGGCGACTCTTGAAGGGTTGGGGAGGCTGGCAGTGGGCACTGAGAGCCCTGGGCTCTGGGCCAGGTGGTGAATTACAGCGACTCACGGACAGCCGAAGAGATCTGTGAGAGCAGCTCCAAGATGATCACCTTCATCGACCTGGCAGGCCACCACAAGTACTTGCACACCACCATCTTTGGCCTCACCTCATACTGCCCCGACTGTGCCCTGCTCCTCGTCAGTGCCAACACTGGGATTGGTACGAGGCCTTGGGGCAGGGATGGGGCTGGGGAGAGGAGGTGCTGATTCCCTCCTACCCTGGGCCTCCTTAAATCTGGGAGACAGACCAACTCTCCTCTTCTTCCCTCTCCTCCTGCCTTCTCACTCTCCTCCGCTGCTGCCTGCCTTCCGTGAGGCAGCCGGCACCACAAGGGAACACCTGGGGCTGGCCCTGGCCCTGAAAGTGCCCTTCTTCGTCGTGGTCAGCAAGGTGGATCTGTGTGCCAAGACTACAGTGGAGAGGACAGTACGCCAGCTGGAGCGGGTCCTCAAGCAGCCTGGCTGCCACAAGGTCCCCATGCTTGTCACTTCAGAGGATGATGCTGTCACTGCTGCCCAGCAGTTTGCCCAGTCACCCAAGTAAGCCTGCCTGACCCCAGATCCCCAATCCACAGGGAAGGCTGCCACAAAGGCCCTATGCCCAGGAGTGCAGTGTCCCACCCCCAGGGTCAGACCAGTTTGGGCTCAGTTCTGTGGTCTTCAGAGTGGGATTACAGGAGGGAGTCTTTGTGGAGATGCTTGACATCCCACATCCCCCATCCCCCATCCCATCCCATCCCTCACTTTGAGCCCGTTTGAGCTTTGTTATGCCCTGGAACCCAGGGAATGAAGTGATAGCCCAGGTATTTGCCACCTCCTTTGCACTTTGGGATGGACTTTTTGTGTCATATTCCTTGGCTGGCTCACAGAGAGAGGGCCAAGAGCTCAGGAGCAGGTTAGCAGGTAGGAGAGAGGGGTCTCCAGCCATCTGCCAGTAGCTTGCTTTCCAGTGTATGGGGCTCTTCCTCCTGTTGGGACTTTCCTTATCTGTCTGTTCCATGCCTTCTTCTGCAGTGTCACCCCTATCTTCACACTATCCAGTGTGTCTGGAGAGAGTCTGGACCTGCTCAAAGTCTTTCTGAACATCCTACCACCACTCACCAACAGTAAAGAGCAGGAGGAACTCATGCAGCAACTGACAGAGTTCCAGGTAGTAGGCTGTTTGAATAATAAGCAGTGGGTTGGGGAACAGGGAGGAGCTGGTTCTGACAAGCAGAGTCTGTTGATGGAATCTTCTTTGGCTTCAGGTGGATGAAATTTACACTGTGCCAGAGGTGGGGACTGTTGTTGGAGGGACACTTTCCAGGTGAATTGCCTTGCTTGCCTCCCATCCCCCTCAGCCCTCACATACCCATACACATGAAGACATGGCCCAAAGGAGACCCTGGAATTGATCAGAGCCCATTTAAAGGATGTGCATATTTGCAGATTAGGCTTTCACTATCAGAAGAGCTGAAGAAAGTTACTCTATTGGCTTATGAGGGAAGAAACAGTATTGCTGCTTTTTGGGTATTTCGAGGCTCCTGAGTAGTGTGGGTCTTGGGCCCTGGGAAGAAAGGTGGAGTGTACTCAACTGACTTCCTCTCAAAGTGGAGAGATTAAAGGTTCCTTAAGACTCTTTCCAAAGCAGAGGATGAAGCCTGAGGGGATAATTTGGTCCTTCAGGAATCAAGTATTCAGTGTTGTCAGACCAGCAGGTACATACCTCTCTGTCTTTCGTTGTAATAGCCTTCAGAGTCTGAACTCTGGACTGGGCAAGGCAGTCATCCCCCTACCTCCAAGTCTGAATTTAGTATCCCTTTCTTCCACCTATGGGTTCAGCCTTAGATGGAAAGGAATGCTCTAGGTACCCTAAGGCAGAGAAGTAGGCAGGGGGCCCTAGCTGATGCTGTGCCACCTGCCCTCTGGGCTGCAGTGGGATTTGCCGTGAGGGGGACCAGCTGGTGGTGGGCCCCACGGACGACGGCTGCTTCCTGGAGCTGAGAGTATGCAGCATCCAGCGCAACCGCTCTGCCTGTCGTGTGCTCCGAGCTGGTCAGGCTGCTACGTTGGCCCTCGGGGACTTTGACCGTGCACTCCTTCGCAAGGTGAGGTGGGTGGGTGGGTGGGTTGGAGAGGGAACACAAAGAGAAGTGCCTGGGAGACTGTCTACTGAATGATGAGCACTTGTCTCGGGTGCTTCAGAGAAATTCAAAGGCAACGTGGTCTCTGACCCAAGAAACTTATGGTCTGCTTACTCAGACTTCTATGAAAAGGCTTAGAATACTCATAAAGCAGCACATCACTAAATGTTACTGTGGTACAACCTGAGTGTCCAGTACGAAATAGTAGAAGGGTTAGAGGACATGGGAGGGGGATGAGGGAATGGTTCCCTTTAAGGAGGGTTTTGAGTATTTTCTCTGGAGGTCTTTGTGTTTGGAGTCTTGGTGGCAGAGGAAATTCAGTGGTAAAAAGGTATGGGGTAGCTGGGGAGGGAGTCTAATGCTAGGTCTGTCCTTCCTGGGTTTGGGGGCTGTGCCTCCCCAGGGCATGGTGATGGTGAGCCCCGAGATGAATCCCACCATCTGCTCAGTGTTCGAGGCAGAGATAGTCCTATTATTCCATGCCACGACCTTCCGGCGAGGCTTCCAGGTGACAGTCCACGTGGGCAATGTACGTCAGACTGCAGTGGTGGAAAAGATCCATGCCAAGGTGAGAGGGTCCCAGCCGTCCCCCTATTTCTCCAGGAACAAGTCAGAATTCTGCCTCCAGAAAGGATGGAGGCCTACCCCAGACTTGCAGAAAGCTCCTTGATCACACAAAGGGAACATATCCCCACTGAGGGTGGGTAAGAGTCCGATAGGCCCCAGGAGGGTGGAGAGCCAAAGGTGGTAGAGTATGGGATTGGAGGCACTGGCCAGGGCCTGTGACCACCTATCTGCTGCAGGACAAGCTGCGGACGGGGGAGAAGGCAGTGGTACGTTTCCGCTTCCTGAAACACCCAGAGTACCTGAAGGTGGGCGCCAAGCTGCTGTTCCGAGAGGGTGTCACCAAGGGCATCGGCCATGTCACTGATGTGCAAGCCATTGCAGCAGGAGAGGCCCAAGCCAACATGGGCTTCTGAGCTCCCCTAGGCAAGGACAGCTCTCTTGCTGTCCCTTCAATATATAAGGTGACTTCCGGCCTTGCTGCCCTTCGTTGGCGGCTTTGTGTGTTACTAGGCTAGGGAGACACAGGTGCTCTGCCACTTGCTCTCCGCCACCTTAATGGAGAGGTGCCAAGCTTGATGTGGCCAGGGGAGGGGCAGTCCTGAGGGAGAAGGAGAATTCAGGGTAATGCTCAGCAGCTGTGGGCTCATCAACCTTGACAACCCTGTGGCCTATCTACTGGAGAGAGCTGACCATGGCCACGTTGGCCCCACTATCAGGACTGGGCATGATCCACTGGTGTGGTCCCTGCACTTCAGGAGTTGTCACAACTGAGGGTGGCCCTCGAAAGCACTGCTTTTTCTATACCTCAAGGCCATGTAAGTTGCCCATCTTTACTTGACTGTGGACAAAAGACATCTGCTTCTGGCTACCTGGTGGCCCAGGATCTGAAGAAATGGCACAGGGACAGCGAATGGCAATGTTCCCACCCTGTGCTGAGGCCTGAGGCCTATTCCTCAGCTTTATCCCCTTGCCCTTCTTCACGTGAGGGCCATTTCCCCAGTTCCTCCTCTCACAGGCCCCACAGGTGCTATGTGCAGTGCTGGCCCAGGTGTGGGGCTACCAAGCTAAAGCTTGGCATACCAAAGGCCAGCTGCATGTCAGTCTTGTCCCTTCCTCTGCAGTGATGTTGGTTTTAATGCTCAAATAGTATGTTTTACTTCCCCAGATTGGTGGTTGGGGATCTGACCCATAGCTCCCTGACCTTCCACCCTACCCCTCCCACCCTGCTCCCACAAAGTCCTCTCGTTTTAGTAATTTGCAGTGACTATCCTCTTCCCTCTGTTGTAGGGAACCAGGAGGAAAGGGAGCACTGTTGCCATATTCCTACTCTAATGGGTATGGACTCCCTCCTTTCCCTTTATTAAGTGTCCTGGGTTCCCATGGACTCAGGGATTTGTTGGTTGAGGTTTCTCTGTATATATATACACACATATATATATATTGTACAGAATAAAAATGTTTTATTGGACATAATGTGCTTATGCTTAAGACAAGCTCAACCTCCAGTGCTAGATTCCTCTCCAAGATTAAATAGAAACAAGTAAAACCCCAACATTGCTGACTTCTGAATGGGAAAAGAACCTGGAACCCTTCAGCTATCTCATCTACCATTCTTCTTTCCCTCTTCCCCACAAAGAATCAATGTTCCATTTTCATAACCAAGTAAGCTGGCCTGTTTTGTTTTTGTTTTATATATTTAAAGTATTTTTATGCACATATTTACCTACAAAATTTACAGAATAAAACAATGCTGAATATATAGAATACCCTCTTAAGACATTTGAGGAGCAGAGGGTTTTATTGTTGCAGTTCAAAGAATAAAATTTACATATGTGAAAGCCAAGATAGACACATTTTAAGTTAAATGGCAGCCTTGTTAAAAAGCTTGTCCTGTTATTGGATTTTCAGCTTTATGTTAAATGAAATTTAAAAGATTGCTCATGAAATAATTTCAACGTTTTCAAAATCTCAAACAGGTAAAAAGGCACCTTCAGTACTTTAAAATATTTACAGCAATCCCAATAGTTTAATTTTACGGACTCTAATAGTACATGTGGCTATTATGCATTTACAGTATGTCATTAACAGTGAGAATTGTAGACTCTAGTTTGTGGCACCGCTCCCATGTTATCCTTGTTATAGAGTAGGATTCTCAATTATACCTGAACAATATTAGGATACCAGCATGTCTACCACAGTATAAAATCCAATTATCTAAAACAATAAACTATCAAATTCCCAGACTATACAAATTTATAACTGAATTTGTATATTCGGAAGCCTTTGGAGTGTTCTTAAAATTACTAAAAAAAAATAATGTATATTTTGCATTAAATGAAAACAAGAAACTGAAAAATATAACCTCAACAGTGGCTGAAGTTCAGTATGTGGTTTAACAAAAATTTTTCTTAAAACATAATTTCTTACAACATAATGGAGATTTTTCCTCAGTCTAAGCGCAATCTGATGTTTTTCCTGCAGTATGATTAAAAGAGGAGCACAATGAAAGGTACAGCTATACACAAAAGCTGGTTTTAAAGAGCTGTGGGGATATCAAGCAGATGTTCCTGAAATACTGGTGCAGGAGAACAAAGTCCACACAACCTTTCCCTCTTCATTTAATGTTAGCATTGATTTGCTATTTACAGTAGTTTGCAAAAATACATTTTAAAAACTGAATGAAGTTCTGATTCTAAGTTTAATTTAGTAACATACTTCATCTGCAAAAATATTTGCAGGATCTGAAGTACTAAAGTGACAGTAATAACGAAACACAGGTAAAAGGGTACCAAAAGCACTGATGACATGAGTCATCATCATCAAGATAATCTGGGTAAATATTGCACACTTCTTGTCACTTGCTATGACCTTCATATATCCAACCAGAAATGGAACCTCTTATGGCTTTTTGCTGTATCACTTATTTGAAGAAAGGCTGTTTTAGGTCCCATAAAAATGAGTGCAGACTGTTATTGAACATGAGGCCTAGGTTTCAAAATTAGTTTTCCTGTATCATCACAAGACATGTTATACTCTGCTAATAACAGTTTGACATCAAGCGGATTGATGGTGCGACTACTCTTGTGTATCCAGCAAAGAACCAACCCTATTAGAGTGATGCAGCTAATGGTAAAAAATGGATGATTCCACAATGATGTGAAGGACACTTTCCAGTTTGCCATATTCATTCTCACTAGTTTCTTCCAGCCAGCCACTGGCTTTTGAGTTTGTGACTCCTTTTGTGTCTTGGTATCTATTAACCAGTTCCATGTACCAGTAGCTGTACAGACAGATACCACTATAAGAAGCATTCTCCAACGTCCAGTGGCAGGTTGCAAACAATGAATATGTTCAATAAGTCTTCTCTAGAAAGCCTTGAGATCTTCTGCCTGCTCCAGCAAGTTCATGTTGGGCAGTAGCCCTGGTCACCGCCTCGGTCCCGTCCGCATGACAACAGTCCCCACCCAGCCTACAGCGCCAACTCCCACCCCCAACCGCTCCTCACTGCTCCTCCAAGTCGCAATGCCCCCTAAGCTGGTCTGTTTTGCATACTAGTTTGAATAAGCAGAGTAGAAAGTGAAGCTTACACCTTTTCAACTGAAATATGTAGCTTTTGTACATTCAAGGAGTTGGCCACTTGCTACTGGTCACAGTGGTATGAAGCCCTCCACTGTGCCCTGAAACTAATGCGGTTTGGATATTTTGATAGTGCCACCTGCTTAATGAAAAATAGAATTTAGAGACGAATCTGTCCCTTCACACTTTCCCTTAGCAATTCAAAGTAGCCAGGAATGAGGTTTATATACCCTAACTGGATTCTTTATTTTGAGGTGCCGGGGTCAGGGATTAAACCCAGGACCTTGTATGTGGGAAGCCGGCACTCAACCACTGAGCCACAT
>JAQZBX010088320.1:0-12923 GCA_029593785.1 Cabassous unicinctus | reverse complement strand
TGAAACTGAGAATAATAATCACTACAAAAATTAACAAAAGCAAAAGCTAGTTCTTTAAGAAGATTATTTAAATTGCAAACACTTAGCTAGGACTAACAAGAAAAAAGGAGAGAAGTTCCAAATATGTAAAAAAAAATTGGGGAAGGGTTATCACCATTGATCCCACAGAAACAGAGTATCATAAGAGGATACTTTGAAAAAATTATATGCCAACAATATGAAAAACTTAAATGAAATGGACTAATATCTAGATGAACAAAACCAGACTACACTGATGAAAGATAAAACTGATGAACACAACAGATGAAACACAAGTAATGAGTGGGGCCAATGGTGCTGGCAAGTAAGGGTGAGAACTGTTGGTGGTTGTGTTGAACTATCTTGTGGAAATGGGGAGAAGGTTGGAGGAAGGAACAGGTGAATGCTGGGGATTTGTAGGACTGTGGTTGAAGCTAAAATATTATTTCCTAAAATAAGCCAGGCGAGGTTCACTTGAGGTGTTGGTGGTGGTGGATACATGAGAAAGCGTGCACTTAGGGCATGCTTCTGTGGAAAATGGGTATGTTTACCTTACCATAGGGTGTCATCTCAAAGGGTGGATACCAACACAGTAAACAGGAACATATTAAACTCCCATGCTAGGAAGTCCTACTACATTCTCAAATAGAGGAGCAAGAATGTCTTGAGTACATAGGCAGTGCCAAATAAAGAATACACATCAGATATTAATGCACATAACTATAAAAATTATTTTTCAAAAATTGAATCTTAGTGGTTGCCATAGGTTTTTATGGGAAGGGAGGGAAGAAACTGGAACACAGGGCATTTTGAGGGCATTGGAACTATTTTGGATGATATTGCATTGACAGATACAGGCCATTATAGTGTTTGTCAGAACCTATAAATGTGTACAGTGCAAAATGTAAATCACAATGTAAACCATTGACCATGATTAGCAGCAATTTTTGATATTTTTTCATCAAATGAAACAACTGTCCATTCTTATTTAGTATGCTTTTGGAATGGTCAGATGCGGGAGGGGGTTGGAGTATATTGGAATTCCCTATATATTTTCTATGTGACTTTTCTGTAACCTAAAGTTTTTTGGAAAATAAACTGAAAAAAATAATACACTATGGGAAATACAAAAGAAATTGTCAATATATGTGAAAGATAACATATTACAGTGATTAAAGGCACAAGGCAAAAAAAATTATTTATTTTTAAATTTAAATTTAATTTAGTTTAATTTAATTTAAATATTTTATTTTATTTTATTTTATTTTGTGTCATTTTTTGGTGAGGTTTTTGATTGCAGAAAGATTGCAAGTGTAGCAGGGGAGCTTTATTGGTGTGAGGTTTCAGTAGTGAGGAATGTGTAGGAAGGGGTACACCCAAGGCATGCCTCTGTGGAAGATGAATGTGTTCATGTGGTCATGTGTTGTTGTCTTGATGGGTGGAGGCCCACACAATAACAAATATTTATTGAATTCCCATCCTGGGGAGTCCTGTTGCATTCTCTAGTAGAGTGGCTAGAATCTTCTGATTACATGGGCATTGCCTAGTGAAGGATGACAGATCAATACATCCAATCCTTGATATAGATGCTTGTAGTTATGAAGGTTGTTCTCGTGAAATTGAAATTTAGCCTAGTGATATATCTTGCTTAAAAGATACCTCCTGAAAGGCTCCTTGTTGCACAAATGTGGCCTCAGTCTAAGCAGAACTCAGCATATAAATTCAGTACCTTCTCCCTGGCATGGAACATAACTCCTGGGGATTAGCCTTCCTGTCACTGAAGGATTATTACTAAGTGCCAACAGCCGATGCATTTGGCAAAAGACATCAGCACAAATGGGAAAATATTAAATCCAAATTAGTTTTTATAGCTAAGAGATTTCAAAGTGTGTCAGGAGTTCATTCCAGAGGTTATGCTATGATGACCATAGTAAACAGTGCCTCAAGCAGGGCTTGTCCTGAGAACTGTCAAGATATCTAAACATTATAGGCATGGCAGATGACCTCACGAAATTGCCACCTCATTGGTGGGCCTTACCTTTTTTTACACGATAATCTATCTCCCCAATGTTTCAGTTAGACTCATTTCCTACACGTTTTTTCTCCTTGTTTATTTGATCCTGTAATTAGTGCTATACCCATTAAATATATTTCCTAGAAACTTAAGCATGTCCAGCCTTGAATCACAGCAGAGTTGCAGCCAGCACC
Source organism: Cabassous unicinctus (assembly GCA_029593785.1). Lineage (NCBI taxonomy): Eukaryota > Metazoa > Chordata > Mammalia > Cingulata > Chlamyphoridae > Cabassous > Cabassous unicinctus. The sequence continues at coordinate 10,697 of JAQZBX010088320.1, read as the reverse complement.
TACCTTCCAGTTCCTCAGAGTCACCCAGTACAACTAACAAAAGGATGATGATGGACAAAACTATTTCCATAAAACAGAGATTATCTACATCTGCATGCAAAACTGTACCATCCATCTGCCCCAAGGGATCTAAACCCCTCTCAATGAGGAACAGAGTGGGCACCACCATCCTAAAACCCTCAAAATTGAGGAATGAACAAACAAGGGAGCAGTGCAACTATGGACTAAACAATATTTATCATTATTCTAGTAATGCAAGAACTTGTAAGACTAATATAAAGACAATAGTACCAGAGGTTCTGAGGGAAGGGAGAGGGAAGAACAGGTGTAACATGGGGCATTTTTGGGACATTGAAATTGTTGTGCATGATATTTCTATAGCAGATCCAGGCCACTATATATTTTGTCAAAACCCATAAAAATGTGCAGTACAAAATGTAAAACATAATGTAAACTATGCACAATGGTTAGTAGCAAAGCTTCAATAAATGTTCATCAATTATAACCAATAAACCACACTAATGAAAGATGTTAATGGGTAAACTGTGGGAGGAGGAGGTGACAGGGTATGTGGGAATCCACTATATTTTTGATGTATCATTTATGTAATTTAAAGCTTCTTTTAAGATAATTGTTTTTGGGAAGCAGGTGTGGCTCAGTGGATAGAGCCCCCGTTTACCATATGGGAGGCCCGGGTTCGCGTCCCGAGGCCTCCTTGTGAGGGCAGGCCGGCCTGAGCGGTGCGGTGGGCTGATGCAGCAACCTCACGGCAGGAAGCGGGTGTGGCGCAATGGATAGAGCACCCGTTTACCATATGAGAGGCCCCGGGTTCACTTCCCGTCGCCTCCTTGTGAGGGCAGGCCGGCTCGGAGCCATGGGCTGATGCGGCAAGACCTCACAGCAAGGGGGAGATAAGCAGACACGGAGAAGACACGCAGCGAATGGACACAGCAGCACAAGCAGCAAGGGGGGGATAAATAAAATAAAATAAATAAATCTTTAAGATAATTGTTTTTATAAACAATTTTTGTGTTGGTGCTGGAATTCTCGTGTATCATTTTGTAAGTTGCATTTTTCCAGTTTAGTTGAGGGAAAGGCATATATAACAATGGTACTATGTGAAAAAAATAAAGTGTATCAACTTCTCATATCACATCATTATATTTTGATTACAAATATATCTATATATAACAGAAATGTGGAATTGGTTGGTATGGAACTACTGATATTTGTCTAATTCAACTCCCAGATTTTCTGGTCCTTTCACAGAGGAATCCACATTCATTTCCAAAACTCCAACATGTATGATGAAGCCAAGAATCCTTGAATTATTTTTACCAATGATTATTTTGAAGAAAATTCCAACTTAAATAGACTATGAAAAAATAGTCGTATAATGAACACGAGAACACTGGAAATATTACTTGTGTATAATGAGTTTGTTTTGAAAGTTGTCTTCAGCTAGTTTATTGCCTTATTAACTTACTTCTTTTTATAATTACAGAATTTTCTTTCTGCTTAGAAGTTCTTATAATTTTATCCTTAAAATAAAAGATTTTTGAGGGAGCTATGTGTTAATGTTGATTCATCTGGTTCAGTTTCCTAGGTACAAACTGGAACATTATAATATGTAGTCTTAGCTCTTCTTTTACTTCTGAAATATTTTCTTGAGTTATAATTTGATTTTATCATACATTCATTTTTCTTTCCTTGTGTGACTCAATTTATATATATTAAAAGTTATTTTTCCTATTCTAATAAATCTCGTTTATTAGTTATTTAACATTGTTTTCTTTATTTCTTTAACTACATGACTATTTGTTGCCTTCCTTATGTCTTTTTTTCCGTTCCAGTCAAATACATTCTTTGAATGTTACCTTATAATTCATTCTAAATTTATGAGGTGATATTTTGTATTTTTGTTTAAGCTATGGCCTATGTTTCATCATTTTTCCCACATTGACATTTCTGTTGTTGCTTTTCAAAGTTATTGAATTTGTGATTTCGGATTTTTTTCATAGGCATAAATATTTGCTTAATGCTATTAAATTAATTTGATTTCTTTAATAAGTTTCATGTTTTTCACATTTTAGGATTATATCTGAAAAATTCCAATATGTTTGTTCTTATATTTCCTTTTTTGTATATTGGTTTTATATAGATATAATTTGCTGCTTTCTGTTAATTGCTTATTGTCTTATTTTTCTAGAGAGGAACTAATATTTTCAGACTGGAATGATAGTTTTGGCTGATTTTCTATATTTAAAAGTATTTTAATGCCCCATTCATTTGATTTCATGATTGAAGTTTCTTTAATATGAGGTACAATTTGAGAAAAGTGAAGGTTTTTTCCTAATTTTTAGTGTCACTCTTATTTATGCAAGTTCTTAAATTCCATCTTGTCTTTCCATCCTTTCCTTCACCACTAAGGCTCTGAGGCATGGCTTCTCTTCTTCAGTATGATCTTGTTTTTATGGTTTTCAGGCATAAAACCATGTTTGATTTAGACCCTATCCTTCTGCTCTCTATTGCACCATATTCATTGCTCTGGTCTGTGAGTATGGGGGTGAAATTGTCTGTGATTCACTCATGTTTTCTCATTTTGGCAGTTTCCCTCTAAATTTCTCTCTGACATGGGCTTTAGTCCAATTGATAAAGGTACACGTAGATCTATCCTAAAAATTGTTGGGGACATACTTTGTATTATCTTTGGGAATGAAAATTTCAGCAAATTGAAATTGTTTGGCAATGGGGCGTGCCTTAAGTGATAGAGGGGCATAGTGATTGTTGAAATATGTGACCCACAGAACTAGATTGCCTAATGGATTTAGAACTGCTTAAACTTTATGGGGGAGTGGGAGGGATGGGTATTATGGTAATCACCTATATATTTTTTGTAATATTTATGTAATCTAAAGCTTCTTTAAAAATAAAAAAATATTAAAATATTAACTTTCACTTGAAAAAACATACTCTATTCTCATTATGTTATTTATCACTGTAATTCTGCATTGATTCCTTGGATTTTCAAGAATGTAAAATAATCATTTTACTGTTTGCTTTCTACAAAATTAATGAATTAATTATTTACAGTTTTAGAAATAAACAATAACATGGGCCAATAATTATGCTTATTACAATGAACACATACAAGTGTGTAATCTTCACTGAAATCTAGGAGCTTAACATCTTGTAATAAAGGCAGAAACAGTTAACTGTTATAAGGGCTCTTATAAGTCAATAAAATATGTTTTATAAGCACAAGGAAGCAGAACAATGTTTATGTTCATAGAAAATGAATGGAGAAGATCTTTAGAGATCAGATAGATTTGGTGTAGGCTTCAAATATGGCTAAAGTGGTGAAATTGCTTGCAGCTGAAAAATCATTTCTTTACTCTATATATTCTATAACACATACCTTTTACTTGCCATGTTTTGAATGATTCCCTTTTGTGTAGAATTGGCTAAATTTTTTTATACAGTTAATGCTGCTGACATAGTATACACAATGCCTATTCACCATACAGTATATGTGAAAGATGATACCCAACTCTGCATTATTCATATTTACACTTCTGAGAGTTTGCACATTGATTCACATTTCTTCAGTGCCTACAGTGTGTCAAACATTGTGGTAAGCAGAAGACATACAGAGCCTTTATGAAACTTACCTGCCTTGTTTAATTAAGCTTATGTTCTTGTGCAGAACATAGACATTTAATGATTAAATATTTCACTGAAAATAACATTACAAATTTTGATATATTTTTGAAATGAAAGTAAAAGAGTTGCTACCAGAAAAATTTGGAATGGAGTTTTTATAGGACATTACGTTTAGTTAGAAATTTTATGTTTAAATCCAAAAATGTGAGAAGTTATTACTCAAATAAGGTGTAAGGTTATTTTTCATATAGGGAATAATTCATTGTATATAATAAAATTTTTAAAAAGCTAGGCATATTTGAAGGGCTCAAAAAAGCTTAAGGTAGATAGACCAGGGTCAAGAGTGGTACAGTAGTTATTGACAGGGATGGAGCAGTAAGAGCGCCATTATACAATCAGGTAAAGGTACAAATTTGGTTTATTTTTAACACAAGGGGAAATAACTGAAGAAATTTGGGATAGTATGTATGAATATCCTTGAGGACCATGAAGTGATATAGAAATTAAAAAAGACAAAGTAATTTTGAAATATCCATTATGAAGGAACAAAGAGAAAAGAAAGATACTAGGTATAAGAATTAAGAAACCATTATGGGAGATATAATATTGGTTATTAATAAGGATTGTGGCAGGAAACAAAAAAGGAGAATTTTAAATATATTTTGATAGTTAATGTATGAGACAAATGTAGAATTACCAGTCAAGAAACCTTCTAATGTTTTGGACTGTGTTAATCTATTGAAGTTCTTGTGCTTTGAGGTGTAAACACTAGAGTCAAAAGTTAAGTGACTTGCTTAGGGTAAAATATCCATTTGGTCACAGAATTATAATTAAGGTTTAATTTTATTGCATTTGAGAACAACATTTTCCAACTCATTAATTCTCAAGAGCATGCAAACAGCAATAATTTCCAAACACAATTACAATTTTATTGCTAATTTTATATATAATTAAATAAATATTTGTCTGTACTGAGGAGTATGGGAAATCTTTAAGTTTGAAAACTCTCTTCCTCAGGGACTCTATGACTATCTGACTTCTCAAAGAAAATATAAATGGATTTTACAAGGGTGTCACAACTTTATTCAGAAAAGTGCCTAATTTGTTAAATGGCAAGACATTGCCATTGGAAGGTTGGGCATAGAAGAAAATGGAAACTCCATAAAATATGATGATAACAATCATGTGAGAAGCACAGGTGTTGAGAACCTTCCAATGTCCCTGGGAAGAAAGTATCGTGACAATGGTAAAGCCAATGAAGATATAAGGAGGCTGAATAAAGAGGGAGTTCAGAAGGAGAAATACAAAACAGATGAAATGAAGTATCTCCACCATGTGGAGTTCCCTACAGACCAATTTTAACATGCGGCAGTGTCACAGAGAAAGTGGTCTATTACATTGGGATCACAAAATGGTAATTTTATTGTTACAATAGAAGGTGGAAGAATGTAAAATAACTGTCCCACCCAGGAGGCCATGATCGTTTACAGGCAAAACTAAGGTCTCATGGTGGAGGGTTCCCTCAGAGGGTTACAAATGGCAAAATAGTGATTGAATGACATAATTGCCAGGATGAAGAATTCTATTGTCAAAAAGAGAAAATAGAAGAAAGACTGGTTGATACAGTCTTCAAAAGATATGGTGCTTATTTTTGAAATAGTGATGGTCAACATCTTAGGTGTCACAGAAGAGGTGAGCATGATTTCTAGAAGGAAGAGTTTTGCAAGGAGCAAATACGTGGAAAAATGAAGATAGTTAAGACTCCACACAAGTAGGATGACTATTACATTGCTGAGAATTGTCAGCTCATATAAAATCAGGAATGTGAAGAAGAGGAAGATCTTATTATCCCAGGTACTATGAAACTGAAGAAGGATAAATTTGGTCACTATTGTCTCATTGTTAAAGGCCATTCACCTAGGAAAGCATTATCTGCAAAATTCCTCCATTTACAAAAGGACTCCAGTAAGAGGACTAAGATCCACATTGGGCCAGAGAATCCATTCAAAGGCCCTTAACTGAAATTATTTAATCAAAAGTTCCCACCTACAATAGGTTTACATGCACAGGAATGAGTTGCTTTAAGAACAGGTTTTGGGGGTCCACAAAGTTTCAAACTGCTGCACCTACCATAAACCCAGCCTATTTTTTTTTAAACTTTATTTTCAAAGAGGTTTTAGATTACAGAAAAGTTACATAAAAAATATAGAGATTCCCATACATCCCACCACCTCCCCCTCTCACATTTCTCTCTATCAATAGCATCTTTCATTAGTGTGGTACATTTGTTACAACTGATGAACAAATATTGAAGCACTGCGAATAACCATGGTTTCTAGTTTACATTATGGTTTACACTCTGTAACACACAATTTTTAGGTTTTAACAAAATGTATAATGGCCTGTATCCATCATTGCAATATTATTCAGAACAATTCCAATGCAGTAAAAATGTCTCTGCCTCCCCTCTGACCCTCTGGAAACAACAATTATAATATTAATGGTACAAGTTCTTCCATTACTACAACAATAGTAAGTTTACTTTGGCCCATGATTGCATTCTCCCCATACTTTCTGTTTTTTTATTTTGAACTTAATTTCTACACCCAAGAAATAATCATTTCTTAGTGAATCTACCCCAAATATGTTTATCAATGTGACTTGTTTCTGTCCATTTTTTAAATCTTCATATATAAAAGCCCCAATCATCTTTTCAAAAAATGTTACTGCCTTATAAATTAGTTTCCTTTTCATTATGTGGGATACAGTATCTATACAATTCTAGTTATTATTGTTTTATTGATTAAATTAGTCATTGTTCCATTGTACATTTGTTCTTATCTGTAACATAAGAAATTTATCTAAGTTTCCTATCAGTCTGACACTTATTATAGACTCCATGGGATATCACAAAATTTATATTCAAAATCTGATTCTGACTCCCTTCTCTGGATATTGAACCAACTTCAAAGATTAATGTCCTGTCTCAGACAAATGATCTTACTGTTCCTCAAAGGATGCATTGTGTTCTGGAACTCACCCAAATGTATGAACTTTGCTCTTTTAATTTCCCTACTGTAACAGTTTGATGTTATTAATGAATTCCAAACAGAAATATTAGATTATGTTTATAAACTGGTCTATTCCTCTGGGTATATTAGAGCATATTTGATTCAGAGGTTTTACTTTTACTTGATTAAATAATGATAAAGGCTTTGATTGGGCCATGTCAGTAGGATGTTGAGTCCCCATCCCCTTGGTGGGTAAGGGTTCACAGAGAAAACACACAGCAGAGAAGAAAGTTTTGAGTTTTTGAGCTGCATCCCCAAGAAGTAAGCACACAGAGGAGCTTGTTTGTGACAAAGGAGAGAAGGCCCTGGCAAAAGAGACAAGCCATTCACCTGAAACTTCACAGCTGGCCTTGTGGAGAGAACAAAGCATCTGAGCCCAGAAAGAATCAAGCCCTGGGGAGAGCGACAAAGCCCAGAAAGCATGACCATTGGATCTTAAGAAGAAGATGAAAGCTGAATATTGGCAACCATTTTGCTCCAATATGTGGCAACAGGCTTTGGCGAGGGAAGTAACTTACACTTTATGGCCTGGTATCTGTAAGCTTCCACCCCAAATAAATACCCTTTATAAAAGCCAACAGATTTCTGGTATTTTGCATCAGCATGCCTTTGGCTGACTAATACACCTACCTTTCTTCAAACTAAATCTAAAATCTGAAAGCAATTACTTTGGGGTGTTTAAATATTTTTCATAAAACCTCATACAGAGTCATCGCTTACCTTGTTTGGATTCAAAAATTTAAAATAGTACTTTTTTTGGTTATGTATCTGTTTATTGAAATTAACATGAAACATTCTGACCAGAGTGACTCAAATAAATGTTTTTCTGAATCCACTACTGCCTGCCATCTGCAATAAAAACAATTGTTAGTACTCATATCCATACAACTTCTATTATGAAAAAAGTCAGTATTTACACCATTTTAACAGTTCCAATACCATACAAATTTTCTAAATAATTTTTTATTTATTTAAAAATATTGTTGATAGAATAAAATGTACTGTAAAAGCATTCAGGAGGATAAAGTTCTATCCATCATGTAGTATATTTCTATCACTTAAATTACATTGCTGAATGAATAATTATTGAAAGTGAATGCATTATCTGTAAATAAAAGTTGTTTGAAATAATATGCTTAGTTGGTATAAATATTGAGTTTAATTATTTCTTGCTTGATGTATTATTGAATCTCTGCAATATAGTTATCAATTGGAAAGTAAAAGAGGTTATTTATCCACTCATTTTATTTCACGCACATTTCATGCATTGCCACTAAATACCCCTGAACTTTCTCTTATTTTTTTCTGAACAGTTGAAAGGAGAAATTCTCTTTTCAAAATGTTTTTAAAAATGCATAACAAAATCCAATTTATAAACAAAAACAAAGATACGGAAACATGTATCTATAAATACATTTTCCATTAAATAGCATTTCCTAAAAAAATGTTCAATTCATATTCTAATGATTTGGAATCATGAAACAAATACACCAAAACGTTTGTTCCTTGATGATTCTAACAATCTCAATATTTTAAAAGTTCAGTAAAATTATTTTCAATAATTTTATTTTTAAAATTATGATATTGACTTATTGAATTTAGCCAAAATATCATATGTTTCATTTAGAAAATACAGGACAATATTCCTCAGAGCTTAATATATGGAGGTATTGTTTCTGATATTTCTGGCACAAACTTTCAAAATATACTTATTTATTTCTAAGGTAAAATGAAGCATTTGAATGTTAAAATTAACATTCAAAAACATCATCAATCCATGTAATAATATAATAGTTCAATTAAGAAAGCTTAGATGTCTAGTTAATGTTGCTTAGCTTCAACTTAACAATTTTATGTTTTTTGCATAGTTGGCCTGTATTTAACCTTTTTACAGAAATAAAACTTCCCTATATTTTCAGAAGTTGCATCTGTTGACAGATATTGTCAGTAAATGTTTTGAATTTGTCTGTGTCTTCCATAATTAATGCATATGATTGCAGAGTGGATGGCTTCTTTGGAAATTGTCAGCCCATTTTTTTTGAAGATATATATCATTTAACACTTTTAAAATTAATTCCATTTGGCTAAGCAAGAAACTTGAAAATAATCAATATTGGTGCAGAATTGAGGCACACATTCACCATTTTAAATAGTAAATATATAAAAAAATCACTATTGCATGAAATGAGCTAAGTAAAGATTGCAAGTAATATATCTCAGGACAAAAAAAAAGAAACATCTCAAGGAGCAGAGAAAAAAAGCAACATCTAAATAGAACTGTAATTTCATTTTTCATTTTAATATGTTTGAATTTTTCAGAAATATCTAATATTAGATCACATTTTTAAGAGTTTTTATGTATCTGTATATTTGTATTCTATGTTCATGTGTTTGTGTATGTCTTTTTTAAGTACAGATGTCCACTGAATTTAGAGTGCATTGTCATTCCCTTGATACATTTCTTTTCATTTTTAAATATAAAGTGTACTTTCCATACTTTCCACATATATCAGTAGTGTAGTATTTCCTTCATAGATTTTTGGAGATTTCTGACAAGGCTAGTAGAACTACTTGATAAAATACAACCCACCCCCTTAGTGTTCTGAGGTGACGAAAGAGTGTAGATCGACAGCATCCTTCTCATTGTTGAGAAAATATTATCATTAGGAGAAATAGGGAGTGTAAGTTTATTTCACGGACTCTTGAGGAAAATTTCTGGAAGATGCAGAGATTTTGTTGAGAATTAACTTTCATGTAGGCCTATAAACCCAAGAACTCTGACTTAATGTTATGAATAAGATCAAAACAATTAGTTAGATAAAAGTGGTTAACCAAACTTTGAATAACTTTTATTCTCAATAATATGAGTAATAATTTTGGTGCTTTTTGAATCAATAACAAAGGATTTTCACTCAGTATATTTTAATGTAAGGGTATACATAAATTCTTCTTAGAGGAAATACTACTATCATATGCTGACTCTTATTTGAAAACACTTAAATAGAAATATATGTATAAATTATCATCATTAAAATTACCCTGTTAAATTAAAATCATTCCAAAATCAGCACCTATCCTTTTCAATTTTCGAATTAAGGCCTTTGGGTTTGTGGTTGAAAATCACTTCCTACTCCTGGGTTTGTGCCACTTGGTAAATGGAAAAATTAATTTGATGTTCATTAAATCAACTGCTTTATTAATGATATGCCAGGCTTGGGGATGTATCCTGCAGAGAAAATCAAAATAAAGTTATCAGGCTATCCCATTTTCACCATAACCCTGTATTTAATATTTATAGACCTTTCCTGAAGATGTGTGCTATATGCAAATTTTAAAAGAGGCTACCCACCCATCCTGCATCCTCCAAGGCTTGTAGCTTAGAGAATATACACCTGGAAAGAGGCTCTCTTCTTGTGCCAAAATCCTTGAGAAAATTTCTGGCCTGACCTGTGCAATAGTATTGTCCCAAGATTAAAATAAGGTTGTAATTCTCATGTTATGGGAAAGACAAAATCAGAGATGTATAAAAGAAAGAATAATCATCCTGAATAAGTCCATGAAAAAAAATTGAAAGTAGACATATTAGTCAGTGTTATCTAGTGTAACTGAAATAAGAGAAAATGTATAAGGGAATGTGATAATATTATTAGATTTTTTTACATGAAATGGCTCATGAGACTGTGAGGATAGGAAAGTCCAAACTTCATAGGACAGGGTACAAGCTGAAAACTCAAATGAATGTTTTCAATTAATTCCCCAGGAGAAGCTGGCTGGCTGAAGTAGATATGGGATTTCTCCCTCTGACTTGGAAATCATCACTACTCTTTTTAAAGCCTTCAACTCATTGCAAGAGTGTTCTCTCATTGTTGAAGACAATTTCCTACTTGATTGTAAATGTAAGCATCTATGGATGCAAGTCAATTTAATGATGTTTTAAATCCAGAAAAATCCTCATAATAACAA
>JAQZBX010088319.1:0-12759 GCA_029593785.1 Cabassous unicinctus | reverse complement strand
CTTCACAAGTCAGCATTAATTTTTCTTTCTAAATTTGTTTGGTTTATGATCACATTTAGAGCCACTGGGAAGTCTGCGAGCTCTTTTTGAATGTGAAAATGCATTTGCGCTCATCTTGTCTATTTTTTCTCTTCATGTTGTAACAAAAAGAAAAAAAAATTCAATCCCTTTTGTACATATGCCTGTAAATTGTTTTAAACACTTGAGCCTTTTTCTTGGTGAGGGTGGGGCGGGGAAGACGAGATGAAGAAAAGCCTTACATTCGTTTCAGTTTCTTTATCGGCTGGACTCATGCTTAAAGTGTTCTTGTGACTTTTATAAGTGCTGCTTATGTCACTGACCAACAGCAGGAAACAACCAAGGAGTCGCTGTTGCCCTTCCCCGGCTGTGTGTACAGTGTGTGGAATAAAAAAGGGAAACTGTTTTCACAAACCGTCCTTGTTTCATAATTGAGTCCTCAGTCCTGTAGCTCCCCACCCAGGTGGCACTGAGCTCGCCAGTGGTGACCGTCAGCACAGCCCTAGAACACAGTTTGTTGGTTGTTTCGGAAGACTGAACTGTTTTAGAATATTTAACAGTACCAGAGTCCAGTGTTTTCCGATGTGGTTGTCCGGTTTTTAGGGCCTTGCTGTGTGCTTTTCCCTCTTTTTTACTCCTGCCTCTGGCTTACCGTGAGACATTTAATTTATTCGCGCTGCTCTGCACCCCTCCCACGCGAGGGAGGGCTCATGCTGTTTATTGCCAGTTTTTTGTTTATTTTTCAAGTTTGTACTACAAGGTTTAATAATAAAAACATTTTTGACATTAAAAAAAAAAAAGTAAATATTGCAAATGCATGAAGTTGCCAGATGCACTAGTGGTAACTTTTATGAGTTTGAGATCATCAGCAAACAAAAGTTTGGGATTCTCATCACATAAAATATTAATGGATAGGTTGATGAGACTTTCTGTGATCTTCCAGGGTCCTGCAATGGCAGGATATTGATGTGCTGCATAATATTGGTTAAAATTATTTTAAAGCAATATTGAAGTGTATCAAGACTAGGTTCACTTTTTTTATTGATTCATTCATTTTATTGCAAATGTACTATATAAAAGGCTAACGGAATTGGAACAAAAAACAATAACATGATCATTGCCCCTTTGGAGCTTATAATCAAGACATGTAATAAAAAATAAACAAATAAATTATGTAATACAGTAGAAAGTATATGCACTATAAAAAAGATAAAAATTAGTGCAACACAAGGAGCTATGAGGAACATGAAGGTGGTGGAAAGAATCAGGTTGTAATTTTAAATTAAATAAAGTGATCATCCAGAAGGTGACATTCAAGCAAACCATTGAAAAAGGTATGATCATTAACCATGTGGATATATGTGAGATGAGCATTGATGGAGTTTGTCAAAGAAATGTCACTGGAACCTCACTGCCAGGGACCTTACTGAAACTCACTGGTTACTAGTGCTGCACTCAACTCTCCAGACCTTGCACTCTAGGTCTAGGTTCTTCCTGTAAGACTACAAGGTCCACAGCCACTTAAAAGCTTCTCAGCTCTTAGATTTGGGGGCTGATAATCCACTGTCATGCCAGTTTACAGGAATTCCTTGCAGTCCCAAATCTATACAAATCCAGATGATAAACCTTCAACGTCACCCATCACTTGTAGATGTAAAATCTAACTCCAGATTCAAGACTTATCCATCAATGTCCTGGACTGTACCACAGGAAGGCTGGCCCCTTCTGTCAATACGGAACATAAACTTCAAGGGATCAGTTCTCCATCTGACCTTTGTCAAGAAGAAAATTTTATACCTTTAATTGTTTTGTTTCCATCTAAGTTTGAACTTGCTTACACATAGTAGGTAGATCATTGCTCTCTCAAAACAATTTTAGTTTTGGCTGCCTTTCAGTAAGGTCCGGAGACAGCAGGTTTTGGAGACAGAACTAATGTATTGATATTCTATTCTCTACAGTAACTGATTTAATCACTTTTCTCAATGGACAAGCCATCCCTATTCCAGGCCTATCACACCCCCCATCGCTAGCCATTGTCACAGAGTCCTTACTAGTCCTCTCTCATCCATTAAAGAACAATGTGTGCCTCCATGAGTAAACACACCAGGAGTGTCTCATCATTTCTCTCTTCTGCCTGAACTCTCCCATGTGATCAAAGGTCTCAACCGAAGGGTGAAGAGAATTCATTGTCATGGACTAATTAAAATTGACCCCTAGTCTGCATTTTCTGCTACTATATTTTGTTTATTGAAGCTGAACAGCCTAAAAACAATATAGTTCTTCTTTCCTCATTTCAATAATTAAGTGTTTCTTAAAGACTTAAATGTTTCTAAATGCTGGTTTTTCTTTCATCTGCCATAGAAGAGCGAGAATATATCATTTCTCTGGAATTGAAATGTGTAACAGTTAGACATTTTGGCAGATTGAGTTATGTACCTTCTAAAGAAAACATGCTCTTAATCCCATTCCTGTGTGTATGCACCATTGTAAATAAGCCCATTTGAAGATGTTATTTTAGTTAAGGTGTAACCAGCTGAATTGTCATGGGTCTTAATCCTATTACTGGAGATATTATAATGAGAAAGCAATGGGGAGGAGCCAGAAGCCGGAAGTCAACTGGAACCCAGAAGAGAAAGGAAGGACATTGCCATGTGACAGGAAAGCCAAGGAACCTCAAGGATTGCCAGTCCACCTGAAAGATACCATATCTTGGAGGAAACAAGTCTTCTAGCCTCCCAAAATGAAAGACAATAAATTCCCCTTATTCAGTTAATCCACTGTATGGTATTTGTCATAGCAGCCAGGAAGCTAAGATAGACATCAAGGAGTAAAAATCTTCCTGAAGGTCCTTCATATGGCAATAACCATACCTTCATAAACTGGTATTTCCCCACACACTCACCATGGGAAAAACAGAGGTACTGACCTTTTACTTAGCCCCTGAAGTCTCTGAATTATGATGCTGAGCCAACCATGATACTGGGATATTAGATTCTAAGTGTATCTTGAGCAGTCCTAAAAGATTAACATTTCCAAGGTTTAAAATCACTCTGTTTGGGGTGGGGGGTGGCATTTGGGATCAGGAATACAGCTTTATGAAGGACAGTATATAGGTATGATACTTATTGTGAAACCAGGAGATGGAAGTTGCTTAATATATTGTTATAATACTGAGAATAAAAATTTTTTTGGATATCAGAGTAATGTCAATAAATGATATACCTTTTAAAAAGTGGTAGCTCTCTCTCATAAGATGTTAAACAGAAAGCATTTGTATGTATTTAGAAAAAAGACTTTTTAATCTGAAAGTAAATTTTATACAGATCCAATCTGAAATAATAGAGTGCCAAAAGAGACATAAACAAAGGATAACTTCAGAAGAATATTAACCTCCAAATAGTTTTTTAGAACTGATTAATTCCTAAATTATCTTGGTGAGTCTCAGGTTCCTTTAGACAATGTGTTTCTGGTTCATTCTTTCCAAATGCAGTCTTGTATGTAGCCACAAATATGCAGACCTTACTGTTTAGCCATGTTAGTAAAGCATCAATTCTGAAAATATGGGGTAGGGTGTTTAAGTAGGTACAAGAAAGAGCACTCCAAAGAGTAAAACCATGAAGAAGAAATTTGTTAGATGAAGTTTAAAGCTGAAAATAATCACTAGAATTAAATTCTTTTCAGGGTTTAATAACCAAGCAGGCTTTCTTTTAAGATTATCTATAAAAATCTCTTGGAACCAGACGGATTTCAAAGGTTTAATGTTATCTACCATGGAATATAAAAATATCACATGCTAATCGATTGTCATAGTACCTGTATGGAAACTGACATCTGTAATTCCAAAAAGTTGTGATTGGCAGACATGCCCAGACACATTCTATTCATCTCCCTTTGCCACAGGAAAAGTTAACAAATCAGTGACTCTGGAAAGATTTCCAACTCAAAACAATGTGTAACAGATTTTGTATGATTACTTCCAAAGCAGATTTACCCTTCACACAGGAACAAGAGAAAGCTAACTAATATCCCAGATCTATGCCTCATTTAAGGCAACAGCTAGACTATTGTGGTCTTACCTTTAAAATGGGCATCATCACACTTCCCTTTCCTGAAGACAGGAGATGTCCCCTGAGATCTTATACCTAAGGACTTTGCTTCTATACTTTAAAAACTTCATAATTCTCCCACTGACTTCAGAAAAGTCAGAATCCTACTGAGCTGGGATTCAGGATTCTTTATAATCTGGATCTCCACCACATCTCCAGCTATTTATTCTCTCACTACATCCCAGTGTGAGATACTATACCAGTCAGCCATCTTTCCAATTGTCCTGATTCATACTAAACTCATTCTCTTTTGATTAGAAAAGTGATTCTTTTAGCTATTCCAATTCTACTTAGCTGTGGTGGGCAGAACAATGGCCCAGGTTCTTGGAATCTGTGATTGTTACCTTACATGGCAAAAAGGGTTTTACAGAAATGATTTAAGTGAATGATTCTGAGATGTGGAGATTACCCTAGATTTACCAGGTGGGTCTAAGGTAATCACAGGGGTCCTTATAAGTG
Organism: Cabassous unicinctus; assembly: GCA_029593785.1. NCBI lineage: Eukaryota > Metazoa > Chordata > Mammalia > Cingulata > Chlamyphoridae > Cabassous > Cabassous unicinctus. The sequence continues at coordinate 8,176 of JAQZBX010088319.1, read as the reverse complement.
AAAACGTGAGGGAGAAAATTATGGAAGCAGAGCTCAGAGTTATGTGAGCCTTGGCTTTGAAGATGGAAGAGGCAAGAAGTCAAGGAATTCAGGAAAGAACAAGGAAATGGATTATTCCCTAAAGACACCAGAAGGACACAGGCTTGCTGACACCTTGATTTTAGCCAAGTACTATTTTGGACTTCCGATCTTCAGAATTGCAAGAAAATACATTTGCATTGTTTTAAACTTCTCAGATTGTAGTACTGTACTTTGTTCCATAGCAATAAAAACTAAAACACCAGGCTCCGAGTTTCAACTTAAGTCTTACTTCCTTAAAATTCCATCCCACCTCTCTAACTCAATCTGTACAATTTCCTTAAAAGTTGTCATTTATGTACTTCAGATTTATTAATATACCTCCAGTGTAAGATGTCTGCTAGCAGTAAAATTATGCTTAGATAAACACGTAGAAGCTTTGGCTGAAGATCCTTATGATGTTGAGAACAGACAAGCCATAAAAATGGATAAAATCACTCAGTGTTTGTATCATCAGGCTGTAGCTTTGTAGATTAGAAGAAATCCATGCCCTTCACCTTCTAGAAATACTCTTGGATTATTTTATTAATGATTTCTTCTCCATATGTATTTGATCTCCCTTTCTATAGATACTTTTATTCAAATATTAAGCCTCCTTGACTGGTTCGCTCATTTCCTTATCATTGCTCTCTGATTTTCCATACTTCTGCTCCATTTTCTCTCAGATTTCCTCAACTTTATTGTCTTATTCTTGCAAATATTTTCATATCTGCTCTCAAGTTTTCAATTCTCAAGGGCTCTTTTTGTCCTTAAGTTCTTCTTCTTATTTGCTTGTATTTTTTTTGTTTGTTTGTTTGTTTTTCTCTTTCATCATCTTCTTGTTTGTAGGATGCAATGTATTGTCTCACCTCTCTAAGGATGTTACTATTAAGGTTATTTTGGAAAGTTTGCCTTCCTTTGGTTTCTTTTTGTCCAGGGTGCCTTATTTCTTGCTTTGATCTCTGTCTTCAAAGCTGGAGGTTTTCCTTCAATGGTACACTGCCATTACTGTGCCTTTTAAGAATTTTTGTAGTATAAATCATTGAATTTGTCTTTCAACATTTTGCTAAATCATTACTAGTTGTCCACCTGTTTTCCAAGTTCCAAAATGTTTTAATGTTATATGAACCTATGTGTGTGTATGTATTTAATGATCTTCCATAATCTTAGTAGGGGAGGAAGAAAAGTCAGATGTGTGTGTGTAAGCAATCATCTCATCTCTGAAGTCTGAAGTCTTTGATGGCAATTCAATGTTAACACATTGGCAAACTTGAAGCTGCCTTTCACATCACTGTGACCAGAGCAAGACACTCTGAAAGGAATAGCATAAAGTTAGCAATTGAGCAGCATGAATAAAATTGTGTCCCTCAAAATTTCTGGAAAACAAATTTCCACATCTATTGTCATTACGCCCAGGTCTTCCTTAATATCTCATATATACAGAACTAATAGGGCTTTAATTTTATTTTTTACTTAAAAGACTTTTTAATGTATTTAATACTTTTTAACGTCTTTTAATATATTATACATTAGAAATCTGAGGAGGATCCTACCATTGAGATAGTGTATGATTGTCACAGCCGGAGGAAACTCAAATCCTCATCCAAAGTTTCTGCTCATACCAGGGATTTCTGCTGTCTTCCTGGAGCAAATCCCAGCCCCTTTAGTGGATTCCACAAATGAGTCACTCATACCCAACATTTTCTATGGTCTGTCATTCTTTCTTTCTTCAATTTTAAAATGTGAGGCTTGTGAGAAGTGGTCACATCACTCTCAGAACAACCTTCCATGACCTCATTGCCTCTATCCTATACCCAGCCTTTTCCGTTTATTAATTTTTTCTCCATCTCTCTTGAAATCACAATTTAGTTCCTCCCCTGATTTATCAGTTCTACCCAGGCTTTGGGCCTCAGCTTCCAAGAAGGCATATCAAAACTATTTCTTCAAAAACAATGGATAGAAATTCCAATACCATCTTTTAAAACTAATTCTTTTCCATAACCATAGATGGTGTTCCATGACCTTCCTCTCCCACTCCATCCCCCACCACTCTGTTTGCTTGTCCCAGTCCCTACTCCTAAAAACCCAGCTTATGTTTTGCATAGAGTTCCAGTTATCTATTCCTACAATAATGTGTGTAACACAAACAAAGTCTGGTGGCTTTAAACAACAAACATCAGTTTGGCTTAGGAATCTACAGCTTAGATGGTGATTCTTCTGGCTTGAGCATGGCTTGGCTGTTCTTAGCTGGGCTTGTTAATGTGTGTGTGGTCATCTGCTGGGTCAGTGCAGGATTGGCTGACCCAGGTTGGCTTTGCTGGGACAGTTAACACATGTCTGCTGTGCATAGTCTCTCATCTTCCAAATGGCCAGCAGGGAATGATCTTATAAAGGTAGCAGTGTTGACAGAGAAGAGAGAGAGAGGCATGCAAGTTCTGTACTTGTGCACTTGTATCCCCTAGCCCAGCCATTTAAACAAGCTCACTATCAGGGGTATCAGCTGCCTTACAATGACACAAGCCTCCATTTTACAAAGCTGAATTTTTGAATAATTTTTATAGTGTTAGAGTGGGATTTACTGTATTTTGAAGAACTCCTGTTCTTTTTGAGAACAGCTGGTTCTATAGTCTAACCATAGAAGAATAAGAGAAAAATTTGCCCCTTTATTCATAAAGCTTTATATAAAATTTACACCAGAAGTAAACAGAAAACAAGAAACAACAACAATAAAAACCAACTCTCAAAATAGCATACCACATGTTTAAAACACATTTGTGGAATATGCCCAACATAATGAATTTTTGTTTAAACCCATAAAGGAAGGCAGTTCAAGATGAAGTGAATGAGTTAATATTGTGCAATTATTTACAAAATTGTATATAAATTTGTATTAAAGAGATTACACTTTGTGCATAAGTAGAAAACATGCATCTTTAGAGAGACAAGTTATAGAATAATTAACTTATTCTAAAGGAATAGAAATTATAAAAGCCACTTAAAATACCTTGAAACAGGAGTTGCAAATATAAATAAAATTTTGTAAGCATGTTGCCAAGAGGCAAACAAAAAACATAATTTTCAAAAGCAGAATACAAGAAAGCAATAAAGATATTAATAAATCCAAGCAAGTGGTAGAGTCAATTAGCTTCAAGTGGATTGAAAAGGAAGTTTTGATTTGCCCAATCAGGCATTGAAAATTGATAAAAATTACAAAAAAGAATGGAATAAGATTTAAAATTTAATGATTCCCAAGGAATAGATGAAACAAAATGCTCATTGAAAGATGTGAGCTCCAGGTCCCCACTTGATCCAGCAGACAGAAATTGACTACAAGATGTGGCTCAGAATGTGTACTTGTGGATCAAGAACTATAATATGAAATTTCCAGGTCCTGAGTCTCAAACTCAAAACTCCAATTAATAATATTTGGGACCATATTGATCATCAGAATAATCCCCATGTATCCATGATATCTCTCCATAGTTGCTGGAAAAGAGATATTAATTGCCCCCAATGTCTATTCTCCCCTTCTTCCTTCAGTAATAGGACTGCTAGAGACAACATCCTCAACCTCTTTGCATATTCCTTTGGAGTGATCTGTGACCAAGTGACCATTTTCAGGCCAGTGAGATGAACTTTGAAAGGATGAAGATAAATGCTTTAAAATAAAGTGTTTATCCTTTTAAAAATATATTTATTTTTACATCAAAGATTGTGGTGGTAATGAACTCCCTCAGCTTTTGTTTGCTGAAAAACGTCTTAATTTCTCCCTCATTTCTAAAGGACAGATTTCCAGGTATATTATTCTCAGTAACAGTTGTTTTTCTTTCAACACTTTAAATATGTTCTCCCACTGCCTTCTGGTCTTCATGTTTTCTTTTGCGAAATTGGATGTTAATCTTATTAAGGATCACTTATTTGTGATACATCACTTCTCTCTTATTGTTTTTAAGATTTTGTCTTTGTCCTCTGCATTGTACAGTTTGATCATAATGTGTCTCAGTGTAGATCTGTTTGGGCTCATCCTGCCTGGAATTCATTGAGCATCTTGGATTTGTTTCTTTGTATCTTTCATCAGATTTGGGAACTTTTCTGCTATTACTTCTTCAGCTTTTTTTTTTCTGATTCTTCATCTTCCCTTCTCCTTCTGGGACATCTATGATGTATATATTGGGATACTTAATGGTGCCTACAGGTTCCTCAGGCTCTATTCATTTTTTCTTTCATTCTTCTTTCTTTCTGCTCTTCAACCTGGAAATTTTCAATTGTTTTTACTTAAAGTTCATTGATCCTTTCTTTTGTCTTTTCCAATTTTTTCTTTACCCCTCTATTGAATTTTTCACTTCGGCTATTATACTTTTGAGTTTGAAAATTTCCATTTGGTTCTTCTTTATAATATCTATCTCATTATTGAAATTCATACTTTGTTCATATATTGTTTTATTGATTTCCTTTAGTTCTTTGTCCATGTTTTCCTTTAACTCCTTGATTCCATTTGTGAGAACTGCTCTAAGATCTGTAATTATTAATTCCAGAGACTTAGCTTCCTCTTGATTATTTTCCATCAAATATTTTCCTTCACAATCCTGTGACTGTGTCATACTTTCCTCTCACCTTCTATGTTTTATAATTTTTTTTTGAGAACTGGATGTTAGAGAAATCACAGACACATTTTCAGCCCATCCCTCACCTACTTCCCATATCCTTCTCCCTCTAGAAATCTAGTTCTTCCACTGTTCAGTCCACCAGACTCAGAAGAAAAATAAAAGAATGAAAGAAAGAGAGGAAAAGAAAAGAAAAGAAATACTTACAAACTGACAAAAAAAAAAAAAAAAAGGAATAAAAAAGAAGTGCACTGACTCTCCAAATCTTTTATTGTGTAGGAGGCCAGAAGTTGCTGCTTTCAGGGCAGAAACTTAGATGAGCATCTCTGCTTGACCCTCAGGAATCCAGACCCAAAGTTATAAAACAGAGAAAGAAAAACCAACCAAAAGAAAAAGAGAAAGAGATGCAATGGCTCTTTATGTCCCTATAGATGCCAAGAATGGTAACACTGAGAGAAACTGAGTCTAGAATCTGTGCTGCTTCCTCAGGGATCTTTCAGACCAAATAACACACACACACACAAAAAAGAGAAACAAGAAGCTCAACCAATGAAAAACTGCAATTGGTCTCTAAGTCCTGGTAGATGCTGGTGTAAGGCCAGAAGACAGAGAGGACTTAAATCAAAGCCAGAGTCTATGTTTTGCCCTCAGGGGTCTGTCAGACCAGAAAACACCCACACAGAGAAAGGGGGAAACCATACTATGTTCATTCTATGTTCGGGTGGATGCAGGTTGGAATTTGGCCATACCTGAGGCCATCTTCCATGCTCGTCCCTCACAGTTCTCCCAGACCAACTATAATTCTCAATCTCAGCTTTAGAGGAGGAAATTTCATCTGCCAGCCCTGGGGTCCCAGCTGGCCACTTCCAGAATCCCAGCTATGTTGCCACAGCTGCAGCTGCAGGGATAAGCAATGAGGCTGGTCACTGCTCTGTGCTGTCACTTAGAAAAGCCAAATTCTCAGCAGCCTCTAACTTCCTCTGGCACTCCTGTAGTTGTTCTGAATGTCCATTCTGGTTCCAGAATTAACACCTAGTTAATTCCAGTTTTTTTTCCAGCTCTTTCATTTGTCTAGTGGAGGGAGTGATTTGTAAACTTTGTACAGCATCATTTTGTACCTGCATACTAATGTACTTACCTTTAAAGAAAAAGTGGCTTTCCCTCTACATATTCTCACCCTTTCTGCTCACTGGGAATTGGCAGCAACTGAAAACAGAAGTGGAAGCCACAAGTTGAGGATGACAGAATCCACCCTTCTGGCTGGGATGCTTAGTAATCTCATGGAGCACAGCTCTGCACTGCTCAGCTTCACAAGGCCAGCCCTGTAATGGTTATATAGGTGATAGGGAAAAAAGCTATATTTTATTTGTCACTCTATTTTGTTTATCTTTAGGTATCATCAGTTTACTCTGCATCCTAACACATATAGGTATGAGATATTAAAACCCCAATTTGTTTATCCATTCATCTATTGATAGACATTTGGGTTGTTTCCAGTTTCTGACTACTATGAATAAAGCTGCTATGAAAATTCTTGTACAAGTCTTTTTGTGAACATATACGTTTCTCCTCTTTTTGGGAAATACATAGGAGTGGAACTGTTGACCATAGAAAATTACAAGAATTTGAAAACCACTGTTCAGAGTGGTTGAACTGTTTTACACTCTCATCAGCAATGTGTGAGAGTTTCAGTTGCTCTTCATCTTTCTCAATATTTGCACTGTCAATTTTTTGATTAATCACCATTCTTATGAATATGAAATGACAACTTATTGAGTTTTTAGACAACTTTATTGAGATAAAGCTGTTTAAATACCATATAGTGAACCATAATTAATAATCCATAAATTTCACTCATGTAAGATCTAAAATGTACAATTCAAAGATTGTTTTTTTACCCCATTGTGGATGTAATTTTTATTTTTTTCTAACTAATAATTTTATGTATAATGTGCTTTAGGGCCAACTATAGATCTTCTTTTGTAAAAATGTCTGTTCATGTCTTTTGTCCATTTTTATTAGGTTGTTTGTCTTTTTATTATTATTTTATATTTATGGTCCAGATAAAGCCTTTTGTCAAATATGTGCTTTGTGAGTATTTTCTTTCAGTCTATAGCTTGTCTTTTTTATATTTTAGCATTGTATTTAAATTCCTTTTTTTATATGAGAGGTTTTAGATATATAGGACAATCATGCACAAAATACAGGACTCCCAGTGTTACCCTATTATTAACATATTGCATTGGTTTGGAACTATTCTTACAATTAATATATCACATTTTAATAATTGTAATATACAGTATAGTCCATGGTTTAACTTAGGGTTCCCAGTTTGTGTAGTGCAGTTCCACAGATTTTTTAAAAAATTTTTAATCTGTTACCATATATACATACTAACATTTTCGCTTTTAACTGCATTCAGATATCTATTTCAGTGCTGTTATATTCACAATGTTGTACTATCAACATCACCATCCATTACCAAATATTTCCATCATTCCAAACAGAAACCTTGTATATTTTATGCCATAAATTCCCATTCCCTATCCCTAGTCTATACTGTTTTAACCTATATTCTAGATTCTGACTCTGAGTTTGCATATTCTAATTATTTCATATAAGTGACATCACAATACTTGTCCTTTTATTTCTGGCTTATTTCACTCAACATAATATCTTCAAGGTTTATTCATCTTGTCACATTTATCAGAACTTCATTTCTTTTTATAGCTGGATACTATTCCATTGTATGTATTAATATCTATCACATTTTGTTTAACCATTCATTGGTTGATGGATGCTTAGATGGCTTCCATCTTTTGTCAATTACAAATAATGTCACTATGAAGATTGGTGTACAAATACTGTTCTCATTGCTGCTTTCAATTCTTTGGTGTATATATCTAGTAATGGGATTGTTGGTGAGACAATTTGAGATTTTTGTGAATCCCAAAAAGAGAAAGATTATGTTTGTAAACTAGTCTATTCTTCTGGGTGTGATATCCTTTGATTATATTCAGTTCAGTTGAGGGGCTCTTGATTAAATTACCTGTTAAGATTAGGGCTTTGATTCAACTATGTCAGTAAGGCGTGACTCAGGTTGAGTCCCTGCCCCCTTGGTGGGCTGATATAAATGGACACTTACTCAAGAAGACACACCAGAAGAGAAATTTGTCATGTTTGATCCTGGGGCCCTGGGGAGAAATGAACCATTTGCCTGATAGTTTGTAGTTGGCCTTGTGAAGAGCAGATATGACATAACAGGAGAGTAACACAAGGAAGATCCAATACGAGATGTGCTGAAAAAACAGGAAATGAGGTGGTGCAGGTGGCAGAACACCTCTCTCCCACATTGGAGGTTCCCAGGATTATATCCCAGTGAAGACAAGAGGAGGAGGATGAGTAGAGAGGGCAGAAAGCAGACACAGAGAATTGCCCAGCGAATGGACACAAAACAGCAAAACCAGGGGGGGGAGGGGAGGTAAAATGGGTAAAAGTAAAATTAATAAATAAAT
>JAQZBX010088318.1:0-12759 GCA_029593785.1 Cabassous unicinctus | reverse complement strand
GAATGCCATGTCATATAAGAATTCTATAATATTCTCAGGAGCTTCCAAACAGTTCCACAGGGGCTGTACAATAACATATTCTGACCAACAATAAACAAGTGTTCCTATTTCTCAACATCTTTTCCAAAACTTGTTATTATGATTATTATTTTTATAATAGCCATTCTAGTCATATAAAATAGCCTCTCATTCTATTTTTTATTTGCATTTCCTTAATGTCTAATGAGTTTGAGCATCTTTACATTGGCATTTTAGTCATTTGTATACATTTTTGGAGAGATGTTTGTTGAGGTCTGTTGCCCATTTTTTTGCATGTTATTGTAGCATCTATCATTTATTTTTTTTAAATTTGTTAGAGAAATTTACAAAACAATCATGCATAAAAAACAGGATTCTCATATTCAACCTATTCTGAACACGTTGCAATTTTTGTTTGTCTTTTTGTTGTTGAGTTATAAGATTTCTTAATATATTTTGGATATTGAATTCTTATTGGATATGTGGATACCAAATATTTTCTGCCATTCTTTTTACTTTCATGGTAAAGTCCTTTGATGCATGAAAGTGTTTAATTGTCTTTAGTTCATATTGATTTAATCATTCTTTCATTGCTTGTGTTTTAATATAAAGTCTAAGAAATCATTGCCAAACACAAGGTCCTTGAAATGCATCATTATGTTTTCTTCTAGGAATTTTATAGTCATAATTCTTATATTTAGGCCTTTGATCAATTTTGTATTAATTTTTGCATGCGGTGTGAAGTGAGGACATTATTCATTCTTTTTCATATGAATATCCAGTTTTCAGAGACCACTTGTTAGACAGGCTACTCTTTCCCAATTGGGTGAATTTCACACATTTATAAAAATCAATAGGATGTAAGTTTGAGAGTATATTTCTGAGCTTTCAATTTACTTGCATTGTCTATATATCTATCCTAGTGCCAGCACTGTGCTGTTTTGACCAGTATAGTTTTGTAAAAAAATTTTGAAATAAAAATAATGTGAGTTCTCCTATTTTGTTCTTTTTGAATATGGTTTTGGTGTATGTCTTCTAGCCAGATAACCAGACATCAAACTGTTAAATATTTTTTCACCAATACAAATAAATACCTTAAGAAGATAGTTTTTCACCCAAAATAGAAAAAGGAAATGCAATATTTTCTACAAAATTTAAATTTTTTGAGTTTCAGTAAGTTCAGTTTAAAGTTATTTGAGTATAGCTATAAAAAAATCTGCTATCTGATTCACTGATTAATTTAGAAAAATTAGACCATACTGAATTTGAATATGGATCTACTAGAGTCAAGTATGCTATTCATGTAGCTTCTGCATCTCTGTCATGAAAACAAATGAAGGCATGGAGTCAAAGCTTTCCTAGTATTCAAAAGAAACTGCAAACACATAATGGGAGACTAGAGAAATTAAAAAAGTGGAAAATGGCGTGATGATGGTATTTCAACTTATGTGAACAGTAATAATGAGTTTCAAACATTTCCTTTGTAAAATATAGGACTTTTCAGATTTTCTATTCCTTCTTCTAAATGCTTTTGTAATTGAAATTTTCACTGTATTTGTTTTATTGAAAATTTTACATTCCTTTTGAAATATATTGAAAATCATTTTTTATAAAATCATATTATTATTGTTTTAAAATGTGATGAATCTGTAGTTTAGGTTCCCTTTCAGTTCTGTTTATTATATTCACCTTCTCTGTTTCCCTTTACCTTGACTGTTCTTTTAATGGAATAATATTTATTAGTCTTTGCAAAGATTCCACTTAAGATTTGGTCATTTGTATCTCAACATCAAAATAAAGTAGAAAAGTAAGATTGTAGGAAGATGCAGTGTAGGAAAATCTAGGAAACAGTTTTTCCATCAAAATAACTATTTATCTGGCAGGAACTGTCTGAATAAAGAATTTTGAAAATACAGAGTCTTGAGGAGCATTGTGCAGCACCCAGAGAAAAGCTGGAAGAAGAAGCTGGTAAATTATGGTATGTATCAATGAATTTCATCCTCCATGCAGCAACTACAATTCCTTATCATGCAACCCGATGGCAGGCAGCTGTGGATACTGCTGTCCAGATTTCTAGTTCATCTTGCTGATACCAGGGTGGCTATAAGGACCCAGTTCTTCAAAATCTGTGGGCATGTGGTCTGATTGCTTATAATTGCTTTTTGCAGATATTTCAGATTGCTGTGGAGTGGCTCCAATGGTGGCCATTGCTACATCCTCCTCATGAAAAAGTGGCAGAGGAATCTTAAGAGAGAGTACTATTTATATTTTAATATTTTTCTTTCCATTTCCTGTTTGTGATTAAAAATAGTTGGAAAGTCACAAATAAAATAGCTGCAGAAAAACAACAAAACTTAGCAATGACAGAAGAATGGAAAACTAGATTTCCAGAGGTATAATGACATAATACTCAGAATGCTCATTTCTCAACAAAAAATTACAAAATACACAAAGAAATGGGAAAGTATAGTCCAATCACTGGAAAAGAAAAATTTGCCAGGTAGTACCACAGAGGAAGTTCATACATTGCAACTAAAAGATTTCAAATCAACTGTCTTAAATATGTTCTATGAGTTAAAGGAATCCATAAACAAAACCACATGAAATTAGGAAGATTTTGTCTGAACAAAACAGGAAAGAAAGCGAGAATGAATGTAGCTCCCACATAAGAGGTATCAACTTCAATATCCAGTACCTCTTAAAAGGAAAAGAGAGAGAGAGAGAGAGAGAGAGAGAGTAAGTATAAAAATTAATCAAACAGAGGGAAGCAGATGTGGCTCAAGGGATATAGCTCCCACCTACCACATAGGAGGTCCCTGATTCAGTACCTGGGGTCTCCTAAAGAAGACAGCAAACTGGCACAACAGGTAAGCATGGCAAGCTGATTCACAAGATAATAAAAGAGATGCAAGAAGGAAAAAACATAATGAGGGACATAACAAAGCAGAGAGCAGAGATTCCCAGTGCCTACTAGAGAAGATGGGCAAGACAATGAGCTGACATGATGGGCAGGAGTGACAAGCTGATGCAACAAGATAATGCAACCAAAGAAACAGGAGGAAGAACATAATGACAGACACAACAAAGTAGGGAACAGAGGTGGCTTAAGTGATTAGGTGCCTCCCTCTCACATTAGAGTACCTGCTTTCAGCTCCCAGTGCCTCCTAAAGAAACAAGGAAGAGAAACAGACACAGCAAGTGGAAACAATGAGGGCATGGGGAAAATAAATAAATGAAATAAATATTAATAAAAAAAGTAATCAAAGAGAAATTTTGGAAATTCAGAGTTCAATAATTGAAATGAAAACTCATTAGTTGTATTCAACAGCAGATTAGAACAGGCAGAAGAAAAGGACAATGTATATAAAGAAAAGACTATGGAAATTATCCAGTGTAAGAAGCAAAGAAAAAATAGTGAAGAAACATGACCAGAGCCTGATGCAGCGATAGGACACCATCAAGCATACCAACATGCATAATTGAAGTCCCTCAAGGAAGAGCAAGAATGAGGCAATCTATTTGAAGAAATAATGGTTCAAAACTCCCCAAATATGATGAAATACATGAATATACACATCCAGGAAGTTCAATTAACTTCAAGCTGAATAAATCTAAACCAAGACATATTACAGTGAAACTATGAAAATCCAAAGACAAAGACAGGCTTTCCATTTAAAAGCAGGAAGAAAGAAGCAACTTGTCATACACAAGAGATCACCAATAGCATCAACAGTGAATTTCTTACCATAAACCAAAAAGTTCAGAAGATAGAGAGATGGTATACTTAAAGAAATATCTGATGCCAGGAGTTTTATATCTTTCAAAACTATATTTCAAAAACGAAGGAGAAATTAAGATATTTAAAAATAATAAAAATCTGAAAGAGTTCATTACCAGAAGTCCTGCCCTAAAGAAATGTCAAAGGAAATATTGAGCCTGAATTAAATGGACCCTAGACAGTAATTTCAAGGTATAAGTAGAAATAAAGAACTTTGGTTCAGGTAAATATAAAATCCTGTTTTATTGTACTTTTGGTTTGTAAATTCTATTTCCTCCCAAATAACTTAGCAGGCAAATGTGTAAAATAATATAAAAATAATAGAAACTGCTTACCATTTTTATTTATCAAAAGTTTTCCCTGTCATTATTAAGAGTTCATATGTATAACTAATTTTAGCTATCAGGACTCACAAATATGAGTTTTAGCTCAAGCTAATGACTATCCTCAATGTGGTTGCTGTAAAATTGTTTTCTATGTTTTTGTTTATCAACTAATAGATATGGTACAAATTCATATTTTCATATAATTAAGTTACACATGCTTTATTTCTATTTTCTTGTTAATCCTTTAGACATTTTAATATTTTAATTTCAGTTTTATAATACATTTGAAAATTTTGTCATGTATACAGGATGTAAAATGCCTGTGATTGGGCCTGAGTTTCCTCAGGGGAAAAATGAATACATGAAATGACACTGTCATAGTGAAAATCAAATCTTATGATTTTTAAATTTAAAGAGATAATTTTATCCTCAGAAAATGAAGAAATGATTTGCATAAGGAATGAAGATAATGAAATACAGATATAAAATAAGGCTGTTTCAGATTTTGGGGGAAAAAGAAATCTCAGGAAAATTACAATTTGCCGTCATCGGTCATCTGTAAGTCCTACCTGAATGAACTGTGTTTCCATCGATTAGTTGTTCATTTCTCTTTTGTTCCCTTTAGTGAATCTATATAGAAAAAGGAGAACAAAATTATAAATATCTACATAAACACACAAACTCACAAATTCCCTCATATTCTATCACATATTTACCTAAAACAGAGAAAGATATATATTCTCAAACATATCCATTTTTAAATAGTTTCTCCAATTTAAAATAGCAGATGACATAAATACATGCCATAAGAAGAATTCAAAACCCCTTCCAAGCATTACTACTCTTCATAACATTTCTCAAAAATTTTCTCCTTGGATTGTATTTATGCCAATATTTGTTTTAGTCAATCATTTCCAAATTGCACTAAGTTCATTTGTCCTCTTAGATTAGCAGTGTTGTTTCAAAACCAGGGTTTAGGGTTTTATTACAATTTTCATGCTGGTCAATTATTAAAACACTATTGGTTTTCAATAGTTAGTTAAAGATCTTAATCTCATTAGTTTGAAAAGTTCACATTAATGAGAATATATCATTACTATTACCAGTTTTCTGGATTGAGGTTATACAAATAGATAGACATTTTCCAGATTATAGGACAAATAATACAAAGCAAAATATGAGAGAAACAAGCAAGTAAAATATTTTAATAAAATATATTTTATCTTATTTTCATCTAAATTTTGTGACATTTTTTCCTATATATATTTACATATTTTGGCACTTTTTCACTTCTTTTAAAACTACTGAATATCCAAGTTGCATCAAAAACTCCAACTCTCTCCTCTGCATTGTCATTTTCACTTTTACTTTATTAAATTATGATTATAGCTTTGATTCTGCCATGTCAGTAGCATGGTGGGAGAGGACTCACAGAGAAAATGGTTTAAGAAGATTGAAAAGCTGTATTGAAACAAAATGAATTATCTTGTTGATTAACTACCATGTATAATAAATGGAACTTGCTTCTATATCTCCAGGTGATTTTGTTTTTAATTTACTTATGAAATAAATCAACATAGTGCTAATATAGGTATCATAATACAAGTTTTGTTTCTAAACCAAGTCATTGTCTGCTTCCAGTTACATTTCCAAATAGGATAATTACTTTAAATGTTTCTGACCCAAGGAAATAATGCACTGACTGCTCTCCTTTATCAGCAATAGTGTGGGTCTGCATACGCAAATACTGCAGCAAGCGTACAGCTAGGAAATATACACTTAGTTTATAGGTTTTCCAGCCAGTAATTTGGCATCAGGGAGGTGGGAGCATGGCATCCCTTCCCCGCCCCACTCCTTTGTTACTGGTAATAAAGTCAATCCTTTCACCTTTTTGTAAGCTACATATGAATCCATGTGATCCCTGTTGTCGGTGACTATCTTTAGATTCTGATATATTATGCATTGTGTTTGGGATTTCAGAGCAAATGATGTGCAACAGAAAATTCTCACTTAGCATCCAAATCCATAAGCTATTTTTATTTATTACTGACTGTTGAGCAGAGAGGAGATTCATAGGGTTTTCTCAGAAAGTCTGTGGGAACTATGGACTTCACTGCTAAGATTGTCAGCAGGAGATTTCTCAGAAATTACTGAAAGTCACTACATTTTCCCTTTAAACTTTTCTGAACCATTCGCTTCAAGGCTTCAACCTGAGATTTTTTTAAATTAGTTTCCTTTAACTTCCATCTGGGGAAACATTTTGTGCAGCTACTTGATTGACTTTTGCTCCCCCAGATCTTCCAACATTCTTAAAAGCTGTAATTCTTTAGTATACCCCTAACTCCCAGAATACTTAGAGTACTTTGCTTCCCTGACTGCCCTGATTGATATAAGACCCATGCTTCAAGAATTTGCAAAGTTTTAATTCCCTTTTATTAAAATATTTGATTGGAAGTATAATTTTAAAACCAATTCACTTATTTATGATGCAGTAACCAAGACAGAGGGAGATGGAACAAAGTTCAGCAATGTGTTATGGGTGAGAACTCCAAATATCATATGAGCTGCTAGCACAAAAATTTAAAGGAGGTTTATTCTTGGAGACTGCTGCATAAAAAGAGAGTAGAAACAGTCAGTTTGGGACTGACATGAGGCTATGAAATGAGGAACAAAGCATCAACAATGTTCCGTACATGCATCCTTCTTTTCTGATAGGGACTATCCCTAAAATCTGCCTATAACTCTGCCTGGGATAGTTGACTTTGTGGAAGAAACAGACACACCAATACATGAGAGAAACAACTCCTTCAAATAATTCCCTTTGGCAGACAGTTTATTGCAAAAGTACCTTTTAGGAGGATGGAGGAATTTAGGAATTGGCATTTCAGAATGCAAAAGGTACTCAATTTTTCTCACTGTGCAAAGTGAATGATTGAGTCTTCTGGAGCAAATTCAAGAGGAAAAGGAAGTGTTTGGGGAGAGGAGGAATGCTGACTTTGAAATAGGCACACCAGAAATTTGCAAAATCATATCTGTTAAAAGAAGTGAACTATAGAGGCCTGCAATAATATATGCAGATCACAAATGCATTATTGTGAGCAAGAGAAAGCATCCACAAAATTCATACTGTATGATGTACTTTATAAGAAATTCCAGAAAAGGCAAAATTAGTCTATGGTGTCTGAATGGACATCAGAGAGTGCCTGGGTCTAATGGCAGAGGTGGAAAAGTCTGGGAAGAAGACAAGGGAACTATATGGAATGGTGTCAGTATTCCTTATCTTTATTATAAAAAGGTTGTATATATTTGTTCAAATGCGTTCTTTTAGAATGATTGGAGGTTATTTTATGCAACATATACACAGGTAAAAACGAATAAAATGGACAGTGCAGGATTAGGAAATTAGCAATTTACAAATTGTTTTAAATATATGGAAACTTCCTAAAACCATGTTATAAATAAATTATACCTTGAATTTCTACCATGGATTACATAATTTGTAGGCTTAAGAGAATATAAAGCAATTTAAGCAATTAGAAGCAAGCAAGGAATTCAATTATTTCTAACAAAAATAAAAATTGACAATGTTTACAAACACCATATTCCTAATTCTTATAACTCTCCAGGTGAACATTATTTGAGGTAGGTTCCTCATTCTGTTGCATATTTTATACTCTTGGTTATAACATGTTTGGACCTTATTTCTATATTCATATTAATGGTCCAGCATATGTGAGGACTTCTGTTGGGAAGCTACTTTGATCTTTATAATTAAACTGATTATCTTACTCTTTTCTATCACAACATTATTACAGAGTATAATAATTATCAGATTCTGTGTGTATATCAATTTAACAATGTAAACTTCTCAATAGTAGATCCAGTTAGCAGTGGATATTTAGCAAAAATAATTTTTAATAATTATATAAATAATCTAAAATTTCAAATAATTAACTAAAATTATATAAAGCAGGTTTCATTTTAAAAGCTTTCAGTATATAAATATCTATCATTTGTGAGAAGATATATTTCTATGCAAAGATGAAATTGTGTATTCGAGTTGGAGGAGGCAGTTCACTACTTATGAGGAAGTTAGACCCAGAAGGGAGAATATAGAAGTGCTAGAAGAGTTGAGTGCAGAAGTGACCTTTGTCTGACTAGTGCAATAGGTGTCTGGATTCAGTTCTCCCATTCAATAGCATGTTATTTAGTTCAAAAATTTGCCTCTTCATGTTGAAAATAAAATCTTTGGAGCATGTCCTTGAGGGCTTCTTTCACCTGCTGGTTCACTAGGGTGTAAATGAAAGGGTTGAGTAAAGGAGCAACAGAGGTGTTGAGCACAGTGACACCTTTAGTTAAAGTCACCCTTTCCTTTGCTGAGGGCTACATGCACATAAAGATAGAACCCCCATAAGCAATGGAGACAACAACCATGTGTGAGGAACAGGTGGAGAAGGCCTTTGCTCGTTGTTGAGCAGAAAGGAATTTAAGAATGGTGTGAAGATGTACACATAGGAGAGGACAACTAACGGCAACATGAGCACAAGTGTTACCACGGCTGAGACAAAACACATCAACTTGATGAGGAGAGCATTCTGTGCAAGAGATTTGCAGGATGGGAGAAGAGACACATTGAAAGTGATCAATAGTTTTGGAAGTGCAGAAATCCAGTTTCAGCCCCAAAACCAAAGGGGGCAAAATGATTAAGAATATAATTGCCCATTAGCTGAGGACCAGGTGGTAGCACTCTTTGCTGTTCCTAATGATCGTGTAATGCAGCAGTTTGCAGATGGCAACATAGAGGTGATAGGACATGGCAGCTAGGAGGTAAAATTCTGTAACTCCTAATAAAAGAAAAAAGAACAATTAAGTAGCACAAGCATTATAGAAAATGATTTTGTCTCCAGTAAGCATGGTTATTAAGAATCGTTGAATGCAGATGAATTCAACGAATTCAATGAAATTTCCAAGAAGGAGAAATTTCGGAGGATAAAATACATTGGCGTCTTGAGGCGGGGTTCCACCAGAGTGAGGATGATGATGATGATGAAGTTCCCCATGAGGGCTAACATGTAGTTGAGAAACAGAAAGAGGAAAAATCACAATTTGCAGCTGAGGGTCTTCTGTCAGTACAAGCAGAATGAAGTCTATCTCCAATAATTGATTTTTCATTTCTCTTCGGACCTATGGAATGTAAAGAAAATACAGACTAATATTTTAGTATTTTTACTTTTCATGTAAGAAGTATTTTTTTCATTCTGAACCATAGAAAGCTCCATATTTTAAAACTTACCATTTTGCAAATGTTTTCACGAATCAACTTAGAACTCATTAAAAGTATCATGTCCTCAATTCATCAGCTGTCTTTATAAGAATGTTGATAGATTTTTCCCTTGTCTACATTTGAATAAATTCTATTTACCAAATACCAGTGAGTGTATCAGTCATTTACCTCAGCAATTGATCTGAGAGCCCTAATAGTGTATTTAAATATATCAGATTTTCTGATTTCTGAATTTAGCTTATTTCAAGTAATTAGTTGACTCAATATTTATCACCAAATTCAATTATTTCCTTATCTTTGTTTTTTATAAGTCACTTTGACTCAGATTTTCTAAATCTTTCTGTTTGCTTACTCATCTATCTGTTTATCATTCCTGGTTTGCTTGATCACTGGCCTTTACTTACGCTGCTTAGAAAACTTCCCATTATATTATTAACAATGGCACAAATCTGTATGACTTAGGAAATGAAAT
The DNA here is from genome assembly GCA_029593785.1 of Cabassous unicinctus. Taxonomy (NCBI): domain Eukaryota; kingdom Metazoa; phylum Chordata; class Mammalia; order Cingulata; family Chlamyphoridae; genus Cabassous; species Cabassous unicinctus. Next base: position 2,881 of record JAQZBX010088318.1, on the reverse strand, counting down.
ATGCAATGAAATCAAATACAAGTGACCTCTACAATTTATCTTTCTTTTTAGCATATTCCATTAATAATTATTTCATATTATTTTCTTATTGTTGTACAAATTATATTAAGAAGCTTTAACTTTTAGTTTGAAAGCAACATGATTTTAAGCACTAGGTGAAGTGCTTGTCACTAACTTGTCCTGTGGCAACAACATTCCATAGATAGTAACTATAATTTTTAAAAATCATTCTTTGTTTCATGATCAAAGCTTTTTGTCTTATCCAATATTTGGGATTGCCAAGGAATGTTCAAAATGCTTCCTTCATTTTTCTAAAAAATGTAAGCTATAATTTAAAGCAAACAATGCCACATAAATGATTTTTCCTCCTCTGTTCAATTAAAATTATTCAAGTAAATCACTCTGATTTTCTAGATAACTTAGGTTATTTTTTTTTCCCTATATGCTTTAAGCGCAAGCCGATCTCTAAATTTCTTGAGTATACCAGATCATTATCTACTAATCTTAGTGTGTGTGTGTGTATATGTATATGTGTGTATATGCATATATATGTATATATATTAGACCTGAAATAACATGTTACACCTTGCATTTCAGCACAAAAAATATTGCTATTTTGATTAACCCTTGATTTTTTCCATTTGGGCATTTTTCTCATATTATAATAAAATATACATCTACTTTATAAATACATTATCTGTAGAATTTTATGCTGTTGTGTACTAAATATAACTGGAAAAGACATTGCCTCTTTATTATTTCATCTTTGTTTTCTGTTAATCACAATCTTCCCATATTTGCTAAATATGCCAATTGTCTTTCACCTTGAACTGGTTATAAAAATGTTCATTTAAAGCAGGAAAAGCAGTTATAATTTTTTTAGTATATTCCACAAATGAAGCTATGAATTTCTGTAGCTAAGTTATAACATGACTTTATTAAGTGATCACAAGTAATTCTATTAAGCATGCATTTCTATTCTTGTCATCTCAAGGACTCTTTACTTTACTCTACTCCTGATTTGATACAGAGCTTTCAAAAATAAGCCAATAATTGTCTGCTAACTACAAGGAACTAACTGAGGCATTGGAATGAGATTTCCTCAAAATCTAAAGAATAGCTGCTCTCTAAATTTCCCTCCACAACTTCCATTTTTTTTAGATGGATGACAAAAATGACTTTGAGTGTCATTTTGTAGTTTAAAATATACATACCATTATAGCTTTATACATCCATCTTATATATTCTTATCTAAAACTAAATAAGAATATTTATTTCACCATCTAAAGGAATTGATCAATTGGGACAATTTAAGGCCAAATATAATTCCCTGCCATGGAATTCCAAACTTTTCCTATAACCTCTGGTTGAGACAAGATAAGTTAAAATTAAATTCTGTCTTACCATTCACAGGGTATGTTGGGATTTCTTTTCAGTGTTTGTACATGATAGACTTTATGGTCTAATTAAATATAGGGTGATAATCATCACTTGAAGACATTACTCAATTATTAATGTATTGTTATATACCGATTTTCAGAAAGAAGAATCCATGTAACAGATGATTTGAGAAAATTAGTTTAGTTTTTGAATGACTTCCAACTGTTATTTCCTCCTTATTCACTACATAAGACAAGATTCAGATTAAAAAAACAATCCTTATGTATCTCTCTCATTTTTTCTAGGTTGGATAAATTTTCTTAAAGATTTTCTTAACCTTTAGCTAGAAGTGTTACTTCAGAGATCCAAAGATCAAAACTTAGAAAAATGCATCTTAACAGGAATTTAACATATTCCAAGATTCTACCAAAGTTGCAGTTTTACTCAAGGGAATCTATTGAAATTGCCAAATAAAAGAAAAACGGAAAAAATTTCCCTGGGGACTACTACAAATGTATTAATTATGTACAAAAAATCAATTGCACTAAATTGCTTAGGAAAAAAAGCTGAAAGAACTGTATCCAAAATAACATCTGTTTAAAATTTTTTAAAAGATTTATTTGTATATTCATTTATCCCCTCCTTGCTGCTTGTGTTTTACTGTGTCCATTCACTGTTTGTTTCTTCCGTGTCTGCTTATCTCCCCCTTGCTGTGAGGTCCTGCTGCATCAGCCCACCACGCCGCAGGGGCCGGCCGGCCTGCCCTCACAAGGAGGCCCCAGGAAGCGAACCTGGGGCCTCCCATATGGTAAATGGGAGCTCTATCCATTGAGCCACACCCGCATCCCTGTTTAATTTTTTATATATAAGAAATATGTAGCAATAAAATCAGTTGCTTCATAGTCCTAAGTCAATACAGAAAAATTTATTCGTTTTTTTTCTTCCAAAGAGAAATTTCTCTTACTTTCACTAAAGAAATACATAATTTAAGATGTATGTAATAGGCCTGGATAATTAAAAGATTTCTTAAATACAGGGATTTAATTCTGGTATAACATCTGAGTAATCAAGTGTAATGATTTGTTTGTTTATAAGTACGTTTTCATTTTGGAAAATCAAAGAAATTCCAGTGGTGCATTTGGTTTGTGACATATGTGCATGTGCAGGATGATTTAAATATCAGAAGTCTTTTTTTTTTTAACTGTATCATTCATTATCTTTCTTTTCCAAGGGTGTTTTGCCTATCCAGGTTCTATGCTTTACCATATGAATTTAAGAATCAACTTGCCATTTTCTCCAAAAAAATGAGAAAAGCCTGTAGGGATTCTCATTTAGATTACACTGAATCTATAGATATTTCAGGAGTATCAGCATCTGAAAAATATTGTCTTCTGATTCATCAATATACTATATTTATCCATTATTTAGATCATAATTTCTCTCAGAAATGTGTGGTTTTCCAAGTACAGATTTTACACACCTTTGTCAGATATATCCCTAA
>JAQZBX010088317.1:0-12757 GCA_029593785.1 Cabassous unicinctus | reverse complement strand
TTTGCATGCCCTAATGATGTGGTTGAATTAAAGCCCTAATCTTAACATGATCAAGTAAATGTAAAACATTTGAATTTAATACAGTCAAAGAGTATCACACCCAGGGGAACAGACCAGTTTACAAAAGTAATCAATATCTCTCTTTGGAATTCATAAATAATATCAATCTGCCACAGGGGGTGAGGAACTGATGTAGATATCAACTGACTAGCCATCAGTGGATATTTATTTTTCTAACCCCTTGCCCTCCAAACTTCCAGTGCTGGTAATTTGTAACCTACAAAGATTGCCACATCATAGTGCTGCTCCTGTCTAACAGTTTAGAGGTAAATGCCTAAACACAGCTATTACCCAATGGAATGGAATAAACTGCATTGGTCTGAGGGTGTCTGTGATGCCTGGGGCTGTAGAGCTTATTCCTCTCACTCCACCTTCTTTACTGTTTTGTGATATTCAGTTCTTCATGCACATATATTCCCACATAGTTTTTCAAACTGTAGGTGCTGACCCATTCATGTGTGAGCAAATCAATTTAGTGCGTAGTGAATAGTATTTTTCAATAAAACCAAATTGACTAGAAAATACCAGAGTGCACTGCTTATGAAAATGGTAAATATTGTTTTGTTTAAATGTAGAGCACAGGCTTTGTGAAGTAAAATGCATTTCTTACTGTAAAACAAGGTAAAAAAAAAAAAAAGTTTGAAAGCACCTAGATACCTTTTATCTTCAGGAAAGCATGAACTCACATACAACTGAAGAGTGCAAATTCTATAAAGTAAAGATAATAAACTGAACAACAATAGTGCATGAAGAAGAACTGTTGAAACAGATAATCCAAATAAACATAATTACTCCCAAAGAGAGAATGGAGGATGTTAATTGTGTTATGTAGTACCAAGAAGGCAGAAAAAAGAACAAGGTGAACTACAAGATGTGAAAACTATGGTATTGCATAAAGAACACCAGTTTATAAAATAAATGAGTGAGCTGGCATATCAACTGAAGAACTTTTCCCAAAAAGCACAGGAAAAGAAAATGATGGAACATAGAAAATTAAGAGATGTGGAGGTTAGAAATAGAAGTGAAATAATATGGGTAATAGAAGTCCTGAATGGAGATTTTTAAATCTAGAGATGAAGAAATATTTGATAAAGTGTTCCAACCCAACTCCTGAAGGGCCTGGGTTGGGGCCACCATGAGACCAGAGAACGCATCTGGCACTGAGTCAGATATAAGCTTTATTTATGGACAGGAGAGAGTCTCTGGTGGTGGTGTTTTGGAGAATGAAGGTGGCGCTCTGCAAAGGGGAGGGAAAATGAGGGGTGATATAAGGGGTTTCAGAATAAAAATATTCCATAGGGTATGAGAGCAGAGTTCCTGCTAGGGTCCCATGACGTGTACATATGGGGTCTGGTGATGTTATCACCAGAATGAAGTTTTACCACCCTGAGGAGATTATGGTTTATGATACCATCTGTACTTCCTTTCCCCTCTGGGGAGGGTTGTTAACTTTGAACTTGTGTGTAGGTCACGCAGGCAGCTATGTGCTGAGGACTTAGAGGGAGTCTGTGCCCTGGGTCCCCACAATCCACCCCCACGCAGCAACCTATGTTGACCATAGGACAAGTGTTGCATCCACAATCCACAGCAACAGTATAAAAGACAACAGAATAATAGGAGTCTTCCACCGAAAGCTAGCAGACCTATAAAAATATGTTGCCAGACCCAAGAAAGGGAATTAAGCCAATAAGATAGAGGGTCAATAGTTAATTTATCAATGTGTTGTATGTGCTCTTGCATGTGATTTAGAGCCTGTGAAAAATTAGGGACATGATCAGGAATATACACACAACATTGAACATTAATGAGGGCACAGGTCCCACCCTGTGCCACAGTAAGAATGTCTAAAGCCATCCTATTTTGTACAACTACCTCTCATAGTTGGGTAGTTTCTTCATTTAGTAAGGAAATTGCTACTTTGAAGTCATTAAGGGCTTGAGCAGTGTGATTGGCTAAAGCCATTATGTGTTTTTCAGTGACAATTGCAGCACCACCTGGCACAACAACGGACAATGGGTAGAACCACCAGGGAGTGTGCTTTACTCTATATCTAGTCTTGACCATTTCACAATTACTAGGAGTATGGGGTAATGAGTTACATAGGGTGGCAGGGACATATGGCTGTCCCCACATGCATTGTCAGGTCCGGTTATAGGGCAAATATGGCTACCTGTTTTGCCCCTAAGTCCATAGCCATCCTTTAAGGGATGGGTAGGCCCCAGCAAAGGAGTGGTAGGGCTGCCATTGGAAAAGACTATCATTTTCTAGTTTGATAGTAAAATTACACAACTCAGGGGGTAACCACCCCACATCATGGATTTCTTCTTGTCGTTCCATGCAGACAGGGGCGATGCGATGTAGGGTGACAGACTCAGCCATCAACCATCCTAAATCATCATATACAGCATATCCTGATAAAGGCTGGGCTTATTCACCTGCTCACTTACAAGAGAAAAAATGTAATTACGAATCTTATTGAAAGACAGCAGCTGGATTTCAGTCTTAAACGAGAGGCTCTTGTTCCAAACTTGTCAATGGGTCGTATTCTGCCATGCCAGCAAGGTGTTCCATGCTGTACAGTTTGCAAGAGTTACAGTCCAAAGCAGGCCAGTAACACCCGAGGATGGTAAGTCTGTGCAAAGCCAACATTGGATTCAATTGTGGGCATGCGTTACTGCCAAAGCCCACTGTAGAAAGGTATTGGCTAGGGCACTACGGGCAAAAAGAAAGATGTTTATAAGGAACAATAAGGGGCAGATCATGCTGGTCTAACAGTATACAAGCAACAGTTCCATTAGTGATACCAAATAGCTCTGGTTTCTGGGCTTCTATGTTATTGGCTTATGCTGCATAAAAGAATTTAAGGACACACCATAGGGTAGGCAAGGGAATAGTTTATTAAGAAACAAGAAAACGAGAAAAAGTCATGGTCCGAGGCATGGACGTGGGCATCCTGCAGGATGAGTTGTGCATGTGGGTCCCCAGGTCAGGCCTTTCAAAAGTCTTTCCTCCTCCTGATTCATAATGTTGGGGGCAAGGCCCCAGCTGTTTGCTGTTCTGATTGGTTGCCTCACCTTTCAGTTCTCAGGGATGACTAGTGAGGCCTTTTGAGGCTTTCTATCTGAGGCTTTCCCTCTCATTCCAAATGAGATTCTCATGGCCAGAGACTTGCGAGATCCCTCAGGAGGTTTCTGGTCAGGGTCTCAAGGCCATGGAGCTTGTCGGCCATGCTGTCTGTTGGCCATGTGGTCTGCTGGGCCAGCTGCCTTCCCCATTTCACCATACTAACCTGCCTCATTAGTAAATAACAAAGTATCAGGTAGGGGAGTCCTATGAGGAGGCTTCCAATGTCATATATTTTCCCATTCTAAATTCTCGAGGTTTTCTATGGTGACAGCAAAAATTAGTTTAGGCATGAGGAGAGTCCACATTGACATACATAGGGTCTCAGCAGGAATAGGAAGCCCCAGATTATTAATAAAGATTTTTACTGGCATATTTTTGTATAAATTGTGGTCTTATAAAAAGGTTTTGGATGACTCATATTCCCCACGGGCTTAAGATTCCCAACCAGCGAGGCTATATAGGGCAGTACCATGGCCAAAGGACCTCATTTTCCCCAGTTTGTATGGTTTGAGGCATAGGCAACAGCAGATTATTATTACTTCCTCTTTTGGGCTGTATTTGTATAACTTGTATTCTCAACACCTGCATTGGTCCTGCTGTTAGCATTTCAAATTGAGCAGGAGCCGCAGCCTGGGGCGCTGAATTTAATCAGGTCAAGGCTGGATACAGCCTCTTAGTCCATTGTTACAAAGATCCCTTATTGCCTTTTATTTTTTCCTTTAAAAGGCCATTCATCCTTTCTATAAGGCCTGTGTGGTGAGGTTATAAGGTAAATGGAAAGTCCAAGCAATATCTTGGTTCATAGCCCAAGACTGTGTGAGGTGACCAGTAAATGGAGTTCCTCGGTCACTGTCAATTTGGGCTGGCACCCCGTATAGGGCACTTACTTTTTCTAAGCAGCAAATAGTGGCCCACTGGTTGGCCTTTCCTACTGGGAACCAACAAGAGTCCCATGGAGGTGTCTGTGGCAGGGAAAGCATACCTTGCCCCTTCCAAGAGCAGGTGACAACCAATGTAATCCACTAGCCATTGTGTTACTAGGGTCTATGCTTGACCAATATGTCCCATTCGGTGATATAATTGCCACAGTCACTGGAATGAGCATGATGAACACTTGTGGGTGATGTCCATGAGCTGCTGGCGAGTGACAGGCAGCTGGAACTGCTGGGCTAAGCACCACAAGGTCTGGTAACTACGATGTCTGTTTGTTTTGTAGAACCACTCTTCCACTTCTCGTGTCTCAGTGGTATGACTCCTGACCTTTGCAAGGACATCTGCCTCAACATTCTCAAGAGGGATGTTAGAGGAGTGGGCAGGGACATGATAGACGGTTACCTGTCACTGCTGGCAGGTGTCCCAGATGTCTTTCCATAGATCTCTTCTCCACAGAGGGTGGCACACAAAAGTCTATTGTTCTTGTTTCCCAGTTGCCATCCAGGTGGTAAGGCCTTTGTACACTGTCCAACTATCAGTACAGATTGTTAATGTGTTCCCGGGCTTCTGTACTATAACCATCCACACAGCTCTTAATTCAGCCTATTGACTGCTTTGCAGGGTGCCCATTTCCCACCAAATAGTGTCAGTGCTGGGCTGCACAGCCACAGCCATCCACACGGGACGCTGTCGAACCGCCCATGTACCGTGCATTCTCTGGAACTGTTCCTATGCCTTCTTTAGTGGGCACTTCAATGGCCACCTTGGGGTTTGTAATGTGGGCTGAAGAATCTTCCATGTAAGAAGATTGGGCCTAGGATCTCGTGCATTTCAGTACTATAAGGGCTAGTGTTGAAGACACTGTGCTGCAGCAGGCAAGCTTTCTACTTTGTTAAGGTACTTAATTGCGCACTGCCAGAGAGAGGTTTGTTCCCATCTGTGATCCACCCCTGGATAGGGATGGCAGTCTTCAGAATGACAGGACACTTTTGTGTTAAACCTTTCACTTGCAACAAGGCGCTGTATGCCATACATAGCTGCTACTCTAAAGGGCCTATATGGTAATTCAGCCCCTTTCCATAATTGTGACCAGAATCCAAAGGATACTCATTAAGAATGTTGCCTTTGCCACAAACCCCCCTTAAAGCCAATATCAGTGCTGGCCACATCCAATTCACAGTTAGTAAGGGCCCACCCCCCTCAGTGCTTGAGCCTGTGCTGTTGCCCTCTTTGCTTCTTCAGAAGCAGCCTGCTGGGGGTCCTCCCATTCCCATGTATGACCTTTCCTGATTAACACATACAATGGCTTTAATATCCGAGCTAAATGAGGGATGAGCAGTCTCCAGTACCCCAACAATCCCAGAAAGGCCATTAATTGTTTTGGAGTTTGTGGTGTGGGAAAACATTGTGCTTTATTGATTACAGCACACACTATAGCTTGTGTCTTACCTGACCAAACAACACCCAAGAATTTGGCAGAGCAAATTCAACACCCAAGAATTTGCAACTTGTCCCAATTGAGTGCCCAAAGCCAGCTTTCAAGATGAGATATTATTGTCTCTGATGCTTCTCTTGATTCTGAAAGAGAATTACTGGTTAACATAATATCATCGATATAAAGAAATAGGGTTACAGCCACAGGTTTCTTCCACAGGGCCAGATCCTTTGCCTAGAGGCCATGGCAGATGATCAGGCTATGCACATAGCCTTGGGGAAGCACCTTAAAAGTCCATTGTTGACCTTCCCACAGAAGGGGAATGCAGGCTGGCTTGACTTGTCTAAGGAAAGACTAAAGAAAGCATCAGCAAAATCTAAAACAAAGCGATAGTGATATAACCAGGTACTAATTTCTTGCAATAAACCAGCAATGTTTGGGACTGGTGCATACAGTGGTGGTGTTACTTTAATTCACGATAATCTACTGTCATGTACCATGTTCCATCAGGTTTTTGTACTGGCCATACAGGACTAACTGTTGAAGGGACTATGGGTAGTTATTATGATCCCTACCCTTTCTAATTCCTTAATTGTAGCAGTAATTTCCTGGTTCCCGCCCCACCCCTCGGGAGTTTGTGCTGTGGACCAATAAGTAGTTAACACTACAAATGGCCTATGATCTCTGGGATCCCAAGTTACTGTCCCCGGGATCTTTACCTCTCCCCTATGGTAGGGGGGAGGGTGCCCGCCAGGCCTCCACCAGAGGAGCAGAAGGTTCCCAGACTTGGGGCAGCAGCTTTCTTCCTATTTTCCCTTCTTCCTCAGCATTCAGAGGGGCCAGTTTCACAAATCTCTTGTACTTAGGGAGCTTGCTCCAAAGTCTCTGTTGGGCTGCCTATCTTGTTTCTAGCTCAGTGCCCACATTTGTTTGCACAGGATTAGCACCATCATGTCCTTGGGGCGTTTTCCCTGCCATCGAGCTCCCTTTCTCAGCAGCCTTTCCGAGTCCCCTGAGTCTGCTCTGGCCTGTGCAGTTCACAATACAGGGTGCCCCACTAGAGGGCTCAGGATTGACACCAGAGGTCCATAATAATGGTTGGGAGCAGTATGTAGCACAGTATCTTTCATTCCTGCAGTAAAAACTTCGGTGTCAGGACCCACGAAATTGGCAGGATAAATGGCATGTTTCATCTATAATGTAAACTACAATCCATGCTTAGTGGCAGTGCTCCAAAATGTGTTCATCAATTGCAGTGAATATACCACACTAATGAAAGAAGTTGTAAATGTGGGGAAATGTAGGAGGTCTGGCGAGTGGGGCATATGGGAATCCTTTATTTTTTTAATGTATCATTTTATGTAATCTAAGTATCTTTTAAAAATAAATAAAAAACATTTTTAAAAATGCCATGTTTCATCCCCAGTCCCCATAAAACATCCTTTAATTCTTCCATGGATTGCCAATGAGGGGTGGCATGAGGTATATCCCCTTCATTAGATCAGGCAGGCTTACATCCACCAACCAGTCAAACCAATAGCGATGCTGTTTTTGTTTGCTAGAGGTGGTATATAAACGTTGATGTAGAAAAGGGTGAGTGGTGATGGATGCCACTTTACTCATTTCCACCCCAGATAGTACAACTCCTTCCACTCCCGTGTCCCATAATCTTAGAAGCCAGTTAGGCAGGGACTCTCTAGATCTCTGCCTATACCTTTTCCCTAAATCGCCCAGTTCAGCAGGGATATAGTCCCTTGTGGTTATATGTAACTTCTGTTCGGGAGGGATTGGAAATGTTGGACCCCAGGGGGTTGGTCCTATAACATCTTCCACTTCTGTTGTGTTATAGGGCGCACCCTTGGGGGCTCCTCATCTTCCTCTACTTCCCATTCCTCCCCTTTCTCCTCATCTGAGGAGGAGTCCATAGGATCCCATGCCTTAGGGTCCCACCTGAGAGTGGTTAATATCCTCCAGACCTGGACTCAAGGCAGCCTGTGGCCTCTACCTCAAGCATATCTACAAGCCAGGGTTTCTAACTGATCATCAACTCAGCACAGGTGATTGGTTAAGAAATATTCCATTTCTGCCTGTGATAGGCACATATCCCTTTCTAACTTTAACTCTTCTTCTAAGCGGCACTGGTTCTGCCTTGGTAGCCACCTGCAAGGCTCCTAACAGGGGCCATGCTATAGGCACCGCTATCTGGAGGTCTTCCTTTTTCGTATTTAAGTGCAGTTGCTCTGTTACCTGTTGCAACACAGCCAGTATACCTGCCAGAGTTTTTAAGGCATCCCTGTACTCTCTTGATAGTCCCCACTCATCCAGGAGGGCAGCCACCCCTCCCCATATGGATGTTATAGGCCAACCTGGGATTTCCCCCAACAATTCTCCTTTCCCTGAGCTCATGTCCGCCACTGCCGGTGGTCCTTCAGTCTCCTGGCTCATGGCTCGCCAATTGTTCCAACTCATCTCCGGAAAGGCATAGATTGGGGCTGCTGCAAAACCAAAGAACACACTTGGCACTGAGTCAGATATAAGGTTTATTTGGGCTTATGGACAGGACAGAGTCTCTGGTGGCAGCAGTCCAGAGAATGAAGGTAGCTCTCCACAGAGGGGTAGGAAAATGAGGGGTGATTTAAGGGTTTTCAGAGCAAAGACATTCCATAAGGTATGAGAACAGAGCTCCTGCTATGGTCATGTGACAGCATATATGGGATCTGGTGATGTTATCACAGGAATGAAGTTTTACTGCTCTGAGGAGATTATGGTGTACAATACTATCTATACATCCTTTCCCCTCTGAGGAGGGTTGTTAACCTTGAACTTATATCTAGGTCATGCAGGTGGCTACTTGCTGAGGACTTAGGGGGAGCCCAAGTCCTGAGTCCCCACATAATGTAAGGAAAATAAATTTGCCCAATTTAAAGAAAGATGAAAAGATTGAAAGGAGATCCTATAAAGTACCAAATAATTGATAATTGATAAAGCCCTACATCTAGAGATATTGTACTAAACTTAATAACATCAAAGACAAAGTGAAAAATTCTAAAAGCTTGCAGAATGAAAAAGCATATATACTAAAATGGAACAAGAATTAGACTAAAAAGAAATAAGCAAGAAGACAACACAGTATTATTTCTAATCTGTAGAAAGAAAAAAGTCTTTGTAGATTTTATATTTGACAATTTTTTATTTTAATCTGAGGGCAAAAGGCCTCAGAAGATTTGCCAAAGTGCCACCTTCAAACCTCACTTAGGGAAAATACTCAAGAATAGAACTAAATCCAGGAGGATACTTTAAGAGATCTGGGAAGTAAATGTGATCAAATTTCTCCCTAAAATGTATTGTTGTCTAAAGACGTAAGGAAAATGTAAGTAAAAATACATCCAAGGGAAGCGGGTGTGGCTCAATCGATAGAGCCCCCATTTACCATATGGGAGGCCCTGGGTTCGCTTCCTGGGGCCTCCTTGTGAGGGCAGGCCGGCCCGCGCGGCACGGTGGGCTGATGCAGCAAGACCTCACAGCAAGGGGGAGATAAGCAGACACAGAAAAAACACACAGCAAATGGACACAGCAAACACAAGCAGCAAGTGGGGGATAAATAAATAAATAAATAAATAAATAAATAAATCTTTAAAAAAAAAAAAAATACACCCAAAACAAACTGGAACTAATACTCTAGAAAAATCAACAGGAGATGAAGCAATACATGAGAATATTTATCTTTTGGAGAGGAAGATATAGGTGTTTAAGATGTATAAGAAATTAATACTGTTTTTTAGGCAAATACAACTAACCAAAAGTAATCCCAGTGTAGACAAAAAGTCTAAACAGATCATTTCCAAAGAAAAAATAGAAATAGTAGTTGAAAAGATCTCTACACAATATCACTAGGCCCAGATGATTTCACAGGCGTGGTCTACCGACTCCACTTTAAAGATCATATGATCTTGAAGCATTTACTATTCCAAAACACAGAAAAAAGTAGGAAAATTTCCTAATTTCTTATGAAATGAATGTAACATGCTTCCCAAACCTGACAAAGTTTGTGCCATAAAAAACTAATCTCATTTACAAATAATGCTGTTTAATTTAAAAATAAATTATGTGTTAGAAAACAGAATCCAACTACACATTAAAGCATGACTGTTACTACTAAATAGAGTTAACTCAAGAAATGCATATGTGTTTAAACATTAGGAATCCACTAATATAACTCATCATAATCAAGTTAGAATACCCATAGTATTATCTGCATAGATGCAGAAAAGACATTTGACAAAATTTTACATCCATTCTTTTTAAATAAAACTGGGATGGTGGAGACATTCTTTACATAATTTTATCTGCTATCTACTTACCTATCTATTCAACCAAAAACTTGTATCTACTTAATAGGTAAACACTAGAGATTGTCCTGCAAGCTGGGGGTGGGGCTGGGGGTGGGGGAGTCTGCCTACTAGCTCCACTGCTATTAAATGCTGTTAGAGATATTGATCAATGCAATTAGACAAGAGAAAAGTAAGTATAGTATGAAACCTTTTACCTAAGAGAGTGGGAGTATATATAATTTTGTATACTATGGCTGCCTACAAGAGAAGGAGGGAACAAGATAGAGAAATAGGGATAAATCTAGACGTTTCTGAATATATATTCCATGTTATGTATTGACTCTGAAATCATGTAAATTATTTTAAAATTAAAGTTTTATAATGCAATCTGTAAAATTTGAAAATAAAATGAAATAAATGAATGTATATGTGTATCTGGTTGGTGGCATTACCACACATAGAAAAACTATTCCCAAGTGACTTTAAAACATATTGACTACATATTCCTATTGGGTATAGCATAAGGAAAAACTAACTGCAAAAAACTTAAGTTGATTTCATAATTCTGTTGTTCTTCCCATACTGAAATGTGTGTATTGTGGGATCAAGCAAGTGAGTCATTACTTTATATGCTAGTTCTAGGAAGCTCAGTGTTATTGTTAACTGGGATTCTCATAATGGGAGAAAGAATGTGCAGATGTAATATAAGAAGTTTAGTATAACAAAAACAAAGAAATAAACAAAACTATGGTCCTGAATTAAAATAATAAGAATTAATGATATATTCCTAGACTCTATCTATGGAAAAGGCTAAAAATAATGATCAACTCAGTAATAATTAATGTGCACCCCTAGAACCCAAATTATTGACTTGAAATACAATTTTCCTCTAATAAGAAGGAGGGCTCCTTGGAGAAATGACTGGCTCCAGGTTTAGGGCAAGGAATGTCGAATATAAAAATGTAATATCATACTATAGGCAAGGAAACTATCAAAAACTACTATGATTATGTTAAAAGGATTTAGGAGCTAAATTGAAAAGCCTTCTATTTTTCAAGAATGAATCAATTTGAGTATCAATAATGAAAATAATTTCAATGGGTTGAAACACATGAAATTTGTTTAAAGCCATAAGTTATGTTTAAAGTTCATAAGTTCAAGTAATGAGTCACCTCATTACTTTGAAAACTTGTAAAAATAAAGAAAAGAACCAAACATTTATCCTATCTTTCTTTATGACTATTTGTGTGACTAAACTGATGGAAGAATTCAGCTAAAACTGAAGTAATTAATGATAAATTAAAATGTCATCATTTTGCAACCCCAAATGAATTAATGGATGTAGAAACTGATTATTACACACAAAAAAGGAGACAACCAGATAGAATGTGCCTCTTGATTGAAGAACAAAAAAACACTTTTGAAGAAGTCTTGTCAAGGCTAAGATCTCAATACCAATTTACAGGGAATACAATGGACAGAGAAACATATTAAATGACAACACAGGGATTCAATCTGTAAAATACTGACTGTGAGAAAATCTAAAAGACAACCAATCTGATTTGATCAAATAATAGGAATTAAAAAAAAAAAGCTCCAAGAAAAACAAACTATGGCTAGGGATCCGACATATTAAAGAGAAAATATTCTTGAGTTAAAAAAACTCTCTCCAAACACCATAGGTGGAATTTGTTTGGATTCTAGTTTTAATAAAAGAACTATAAAAATAAATGTTGATACATATGAGAAAGTGGAGCTTTAAATTCTGCATATGTGATGTTATGAGGCATCACTGATACATTTTTAGACATGATTTTATTTTTAATATTCCTTAGCTTTTAGAGATACTAAAAGATTTATTGAAAAAATTATATGATATTTGGGATTTTGCTCCAAAATAATGTAAGAAAAGTGGGGGGTAAAAGTAAAACAACTTTGTCCATTAGTTGATCATTGCAAGTTAGTGGTGATCCCAGGAAGTTCATAATTATTTCTGTCTACTTTTAATATGTTTCAAAACCTCTAAAATCACACTTTTTATTACATAGTACTAATGCATAGTAAAGAGCAAATGTTCTCTGTGCTTTTTTAAAAAAACAAATCAATAACATTTGTCCAGTGATTTTAAAAAACATATGCTTATAAAGGGAAAGGGGAATAGTGGAAAGGACAGGGATAGAAGCCAAACTTCTTTGATTTGTAGATTTAACGTTAGAGCCATAAAATATTTTACATGGTTATAAAATAAAATTCAATTAAAAAGCAATCATTAAAAATCTAAAAATGAAACAAATGAAGCTAACTCAATATCCAGTTTGTGGCATAATCACACAGAGATGACCTACTTCAACTGATTTTCAGACAGTAATTTGATTGTACACTGAGTGGGACATAATCTGAGACTGAATCATTTTTGGTAATCATATTTTTTGTGGTAGTAATGGTATCATCACCTCTGTATTTGTAATCTGGGATTGAACAAACGAATAATTTTTTGTTGTTGTCACTGAAAATTGAGATTGTCAGCATGAGAGAAAATAGATATGATTTAAATTCAATGAAGTTAGGTTAAACTGCAGTTCTGAATTTGTGTTGGGGGCAATGTCGAATGAATACAACTGTCATGGCCGTCTCTACCTCCTCCTTCTTCTTCTTCTTCTTCTTCTTCTTCTGAAAATAGCATATCCTGTTACTGTTCGCGCCACAATGTTCGCGCGCGCGCGAATAGTCACCATCTCTACCACGCCTAGCAACTCAAATTACCCAATCATGTATCGACACCTAAGCCTTAATGCACTTCCCCTTTCCCTGCTTATAAAAGAGCTGATTGTAACCCTCGCGGCAGAGCAACGGAAGAGCTATGTTAGTAGAA
>JAQZBX010088316.1:0-12761 GCA_029593785.1 Cabassous unicinctus | reverse complement strand
TATCTGCAGTTTACATACAAGAGGGGAGGTTTAAGACCAAGCATGGAATATAGGAACAAGTAGAGTCTCTCTTTAGATGGCTTGGAGCCAGAACTCTGCAGCAGGTCACTGAGCCTCTCTTTTGCACATTTGGACAGTGACTATAGGAGGAAATGACTGGGTGATAGAGATTTGTGTACCCGTCAATTCTCAATTGGAATTTTTCAGCTGAAGAGAAGGGGCTGATTGGCTCTAAGCTGTGATGGAAACTGCTCCTGAGTAGGGCTGAAAATCAAGGTGGGTGAACATGGGTAGTGTAAAGAGAAGACTCCAACCCCAGACCATCACGTAGTCACCTTGTAAGCTGTGCCTTAACTACCTCAACTGCCCTGAGAACATCCACAGGCACAGCCCTTAACTTTTCCAGTATCCTATTAACCCCTACAAAGCTAAGGAAATGGAAGTACCTCCAGGTAGTCTCACTATTTTATTTTAATTGAAACGAAATCTCTTCTCTGATAAAAACAAATCACCACACTGATAACAAGTGGCACCTTTCTATGTGCGATTTTTCTTTCTAAATCCTTGTCTCTCATTTCATAGGCATTGAACCAGCATTTACTATGTTCCCAATGCTTTCCTGGCATGGGAGGCTGCACAGAATGCTAAGATGGAAGAACCTTTTAAGCAAAGAGAAGGGCACCAAGATAAATGAGAAAAGAATACAATGTTTGGGGAATTAAAAGTAGTTCAGTGTCGCTGGACTTCAGCCAGCAATGGGAAATGGGTGACACGTGGAGCTGGAAGAGTCAGCTTGCCCCTGACTGTGAAGGGTCTCACAGGTCTGCTTGGGTTTTCATCTTGGTTCTAAAGGAGTTGTCACAGACTTTTACCACTTCACTCACATGTAAGAAGATAGCATATGCCAAGCACTTTTGCACCTACCTTGATTTTCTGAAAGGCAAAGTGCTCTCCAGAATTTTAAGACTTGACTCTCTATAAATATATTCACATGAGGAAAATGAAACTACATTTTGGAAACCAACGTGAGCTGTTTTTCCTGTTTAATCTGTTCTTGACTTAAACTAGTGAGAAGGAATTCAGTTTCTTCTCATTGGTCCTGGTTCCCATACCATGAGCACTGGTCTAATTACTACCAAGACCTCTCTCCATGGACTTCATTATCTACTTTGGCAGGATTGTTTTGGAAGGTTTTTAAAGTTCTTTCTAGGGATGCTTTAGTGAAAGGAGAGATCAAAATCTATCTGAAAAGTGAGAAGAAAGTGTTTCATTTCATTCCTCTCATGACTGGCTCATTGACCTCTTTACTTGTACTTCTGCTTCAAAGATCTCTATTAGCCTGGCTGACCATTCCCTGTTCTTCCAATATATCCTTGACCTCTCCTTTCCATTTCTTCTCCTATGTAGATGAGACCTATAGAGCCTAACTTCAAACTCTCTTTTGGTGTATCCTTTAGCTTTTTACCCCCTTGTCTTCCCAATGAAATGACCTAGTAAAACTTAAATGAACATTTTTAAGTCCAGGGAAGAGGGAAGGGGGAAAGGGAATATGGAGAAATTAGAGAGTGGCCAGACTTGAAGTAGGAAGCACACCAGATAGGAAGTCAACAGCTTAAAGGGACTGGGTCTGAGTAGGAAGAATCTAGGCAAAATGAAGAGAGTCTAAACTATGGCCACGAAACACAAAGCACAGGGATCAGATACTAGGGACGTCAAGGAGGTAGAATCTTAAGACTTAGTTCTAGCCTTTGAAGCTGGATGGTAGCCAACCATTTACTAAGGTAACATAGAGGAAGAGTCCATTTTGGTAAAGAGGATAGAATTCATTTTAGCTAAGAGTTTGGGGTGCTTATGAGGTTTCCAAATAGAGCTTTTCCAGAACTCAGGAGAGAGTTCTGGGATACATATGTGATTTGGGAGTCATCAGCATATAAGCAGTAATTGGAGCCATGGGGTTTAATTAACCTATAAAGGGAAAATGTGTTGAGAAAGAAAAGGAGATACCCAAGGATCATAACAGAAGGAGGGTCTGTGAAAAAAAAAATGTCAAGAAGCCAAGGGAAATGAGAGAATCAAAAACAACTGAGTAATGGTTAATTTTATGTTAACTATTCACTGCAATTTAAAAAATGACTAGGTTATGAGCAGAATCAGATGCTACAGAGAAGTTGATAAGAGGATAGAAAATGTCCCTTGGACTTAACAATAAAGAATTAATTACTGACTGAATGAGAATATTTAACCATATTGAGGGGTCAGAAACCAGAGTGCAACAGTTTGAGAAGTAAATATAATGTGATAATATGGAAAAAACTTAGTGGTTGCTGTTCAATGAACATGGCTGAAAAAAAAGAAAAGAAAAAGAGGACAATAGCAAGAGGGAAATACATGGGTGAGGCAATATTTTAAAGGTGACAATGATTTGAATATGTGTTGATGGTGGTAAAGAACTTAAAGATGGAGAAAGAAGATTTAAAAGAATATAGGGAAAATAGATGGAGGGAGATCACTGAGGCAGTGAATGAAAATGGGAGCAGAGCACAGGCAGAGAGAGAAGTTTAAGACTGAACAAGATTTTCCTGTTGCCTTGATTGGAAGGTAAGAGGATGAGAACAGATGTGGGCAAGTAGGCTGGCGGGGTCTGGATTGGGAGCAGGTAGTAGCTGGAATTTCTTCACAATAGCATCTTTTTTGTAGTAGAGAAGTGACTTTACAAAGCAATCGTGCTATTTTTGATGTCAGTTTTTTAAAGATGGTGAAGGAAGAAAGTTGAAGTCAACAGCTTAAAGAAATTGGGTCTGAGAAAGAAAATGAAGAAAGGGTTCAACTAAGACTGGGAACCATAATGTGTAATTTCTTTAAGGAATTCTCAACTCTGTCTTCATAATAGAATTACCTGGGGAACTTAAAAAAATACTCATGCTTAGTTCCCAACCCAAGAGATGCTGATTTAGTTGTTCTGAGTAGAAGTATTTCTCACACCTCCCTGGTTGATTCTAGTGGACATCCAGATTTCAGAAAATGCTCCTCTGATCCCTTTGAATTTGTGAATTCTCACCAGAGGGTGTTCAGTCGCCCAGGTATAAGGCAGAAAAGGCAGATGATTTAATTGATCCAGAGTTGGAGTTTTGGTGGGCAGGTCAGAGAAGGACACAGTAAAGGCACTGAACAGCACTGAAGAGATGTTCTATAGTGTTCAGGCTAGATGTGAAAGAGGATACATGAGGTAGGAGAAAGCCTGGTACAAAATGGGGTGGCCAAGGAGTGGCAAACACAAGTCAAAAGAGTAGGGGGCGGGGGAAGTGATGTGGCTCAAGAGGTTGGGTTCCCGTCTACCATATGGGAGGTCCCGTGTTCGTTTCACAGGACCTCCTGGTGAAAGCGAGCTGGCCCGCGCGGAGGGCTGGCCCATGCAGAGAGATGGCCCATGCAGAGAGCTGGTACAACAAAAAGAGACAAAGAGGAGAGATAGTGAGAGACACAACAAACCAGGGAGCTGTGGTGGCTCAAGCGATTGGGTGCCTCTCTCCCACATTGGAGGTCCCAGGATTGGTTCCCGGTGCCTCCTAAAGAGAAGACGAGAAGAGAAGACAAGCAGACACAGAGAGCAAGACAGCGAGTGCAAAAACAACAAGGAGGGGAGGGAATAAATAAATAAAATAAATCTTTGAAAAAAAAAAAAGAGTAGGGGGTGATTCACATGGGCACGATGAAGGGAGTTGCATTTCCTTTCAGCTTTTGTGATGATCTAAATCCGCTCTTTTACTAATGTACCTTGGAAATAATTTTTAAAACATCTCAGCACCAACTTATAAAAGAGGTAGACAATGACATTTATAGAGATGAACCAGCGGTAGTAACTAGGTCAGGTTTTAAGGCATGGAGAAGCAGAAAGAATAGGCGGTGACAAGAGCTTCTCCTTCTGACCTCCTCAGCTCACTTCAGATTGAGGGGAAGAATTCTCCTTTAAATTTCTTCTTTAAATATGTGTATGTGTGTGTATTTCATATTCCTCATATGTATTCTTCCCTCCTCTGGAAGAATAGATATAAATAATGCTTTGCTCTAAAGAAAGGATGTGATTAACAGAATTTAAGGACCCTGACACTATTGTAATTAAGTTATTAGGATCATCTTAAAACATTTATATATCAGAGTCTAAATAACAGAGGCCTAAGAATGAAATGAATGAAAAGGCACAAATAGATCTCAAGGCAAAACCCATCAACTCCATATTTCTGTGGAGTCTAGGGGGAAAAATATGAAAGGTTCTTAAGAGATGAAGTGACAATAAGATGGGAAAAGGCAGCAGAGGCCTTCGGATCCTGCAGCAGCACAAAATGAAGTCTTGATAAGTGCCTGGAAGAAGAGAAGGAAAAGCAACTTCTAGGAATTCTCACATGATTTCACAAGGAGTCTTGGAAAACAGGCCGAACATTCTTCACTGGGCGTATTCGCCACTGTTCTCAGTCATTACAACTGGCATTGTTGTTTCGTCTTCCTCCAAGACTGTTTGAATTGTAGATTCTGATGTCCTTTGAACTTTGTTCTTTGATAAAACTTGGGCACAAAACACATGCCACATATAACTGTAGACCTGAGATTTGAGACTTGAGGGATAACTTCCTGACCTGTGCCTAAAAAGGAAGGCAACTGTTCAAACTTACCAGAAGGCAAAATATTTCGGTAGTTAGTCATTAATATTTACTGAGACATCAATGAACTGCTAACTTCTTAGATTCAAGGAATTTAAAAAGTATCCTGTTCACCATCCCCATCAGGCTGACAGGGGCAGAAGGAAACTTCTAGGATTGCTCTCCACGGGGACATTTCCATCAACATGGTTTCTGGGGGGAAAAAAAAAAAAAGCAGTGTTTTCTTTCTGTTCTTCCGCAAGGGGTGGCACCTTGGGAACAGGCTAAAAGTGATCATGTGACACATATGGGAGACTAGGGTGGGTGTTTGCATTCTACTGCTTTCCTCACCCTAGATTTCCCTCTCTGATTTTTTCCTCCTTTTTGCAAATGAGTGACTATAAATGCAGGCATTTATGATTTAGAGTTCTCTTTGATTTGAACACTTTTAAAAAGGTGATAGTTTAAAATGATTAAGATTTGTATATTTTTTCTTCCCAACAGGCTGTTTCTCTGTGTCATATTAAATTTATGATGCCATTCTATTCCAACTAGCCGGCTTGTGCTGCATTCCTGTTATCCAGACAACTCTTCCTCATAATTGAAACGCATAAAAAGCTAAAATATGGCTTAAGGGATTTCAGTTGGACCCCATAAATTTGAAAGGAATTTTTTGAGCACAGGAAAGCAAAGCCTGCTGTGTTCTCAGGGCTCTGATGTGATAGAAAACAGAATCAGGAAGAATAATGCCTCTCACTTCGTTTAATTTTTTTCATTTTAAAAACAATTTATTGAAGTATATCATTCATACATGAACATACGTAAACAATAAGTGTATAGTAAAAGTTGTGAACTTACAAAACAAACATGCATAACATCATATAGGGCTCCCATACATCACCGTACCACCAACACCTTTCACTGTTGTGAAACATTTGTAACAAATTATGAAATAGCATCACCAAAGTATTAAAACTAACTATAGTCCGTATCTTATATTTAGTGTATTTTTCCCCAACCCACCCTATTACTTTTTTGTTCATAAACCATACAATTTATCTAAAGTGTTCAATCAATGGCATTTGTTACAATCACCGAGTTGTGCGTTCATCACTTCAATCAATATTAGAGTACTTTCATTACTCCAAAAAAAAAAAAGAAAAGAAAAGAAAAAAACAACAAAAAACAAACCACCATTATACCCATACATTAGTGCTACTTATTCCAAATCCTATGATGTGCTTTCACCATTTCGATTCACTTTCAAACATTTACAAACAACTTTTTACCAATTCTGCACAGGTTAAACCTCAGCACTCCATTTTCTAACCACGTTCTTTTCTCTGGTGACTTACATTCTAGCTATTAACTCCATGAGTTTGCTTATTATATTTAGTGCATAATAATGAAATCATACAATATTTGTCCTTTTGTGCTTGGCTTGCTTCACTCGAGGTTCATCCACGTTGTCATATGCATCACAACTTCATTTTTTCTTACAGCTGAATAATATTTCATCGCAGTTTATCCATTTGTCAGTTGATGGACACCTGGGTTGTTTCCATCTTTTGGCAATTGTGAATAATGTCACAATGAACATCGGTGTGCAGATGTCTGTTCGTGTCACTGCTCTCAGTTCTTCTGGGTATATACCCAGTAGTGGTATTGTTAGGCCACATGGTAGATCTATATATAACCTCCTTAGGAACTGCCCAACAGACTTCCACAATGGCTGTACCATTCTACATTCCCACCAGCGGTGAATAAGCATTCCTATTTCTCCACATCCACTCCAACTTCTGTAGTTTTCTGTGATGTTAACAGTGGCCATTCTAGTAGGTGTGAAATGATATCTCATTGTAGCTTTGATTTGCATTTCCCTACTAGCCAGTGATGCTGAGCATTTTCCCATATGTTTTTTGGTCATTTGTATTCTTCTTTAGAAAAATGTCTATTCAGGTCTTTTGCCCATTTTTTAATCTGGTCATTTGTCTTTTTATTGTTGAGTTGTAGGATCTCTTTATATATCACCAATATTAGGCCCTTGTCAGATGTGTGATTTCCAAATATTTTCTCCCATTTTAACCTCTTCCTTTGAGGTGCAGAAGTATTTAATTTTGAGGAGGTCCCATTTATCTATTTTTTGTTTTGTTTCTCATGGTTTGAGTGTAAGGTTTAACAGACCACCACCTACTACAAGTTCTTGTAGATATTTCCCTACAGTATTATCTTCTAGGAGTTTTATGATTCTGGCTTTTGTGTTTAGGTCTTTGATCCATTTTTGAGTTGATTCTTGTGTAGGGAATGAGATATGTGTCTTCTTTCATTCTTTTGGTTTTGGATATCCAATTCTCCCAGCACCATTTATTGAAGAGACTGTTCTGTCCCAGAAAAGTGACTTGGTAAGTTATCAGAAATCAGTTGGCCATAGAGGTGAAGGTCTAGTTCTGAAATCTCAATTTGATTCCATTGATCAATGTGCCTAGCTTTATGCCAATACCATGCTGTTTTGGCCACTGTAGCTTCATAATACACTTCAAGGTTAGGGAACATGAGTCCTCTGACTTCACTCTTCTTTTTTAGGATGTTTTCCCTTCCAAATAAATTTAATAATTGATCTTTCTATTTCTGTAAAGTAGACTGTTTGAATTTTGATTGGTATTGCATTGAATACATAAATCAATTTGGGTAGAATTGACGTCTGCACTATGTTTAGTCTTCCAATCTATAAACACAGAATGTCCTTCCATTTGTTTAGGTCTCCTTTGATTTCTTTTTAGCAATGGTTTGTAGTTTTCTGAATACAGATCCTTTACATTCCTGGTAAATTAATTCCTAGATATTTGAATCTTTTTGTTGCTATTGTAAATGGATTTTTTTCCCTTGATTTCCTCCCCAGCTTGCTCATTACTAGTGTATAGAAACACTACTGATTTTTGCATGTTGATTTTGTATTCTGCCACTTTGCTGAACTCATTCATTAGCTCTAACAGCTTTGTTGTAGACATTTTGGGATTTTCTAAATATAGGATTATATAATCTTGTGAATAGTGAGAGTTTAGGTTTCTCTTTTCCAATTTGGATGCCTTGTATTTCTTTTTCTTGCCTAATTGTTCCAGCTAGAACTTCTGGCACAATGTTGAATGACAGTGGTGACAGTGTACATCCTTGTCTTGTTCCTGATCTTAGAGGGAAAGCTTTCAACCTCTCCCCATTGAGTACAATCTTGGCCATGAGATTTTCATATGTGCCCTTTAGGGCATGAGGAGCTTTTTTTCTATACCTATCTTTTGAAGCTGTTTTATCAAGAAAGGATGCTGGATTTTGTTAAATGCCTTTTCTGTATCAATCAAGATGATTATGTGTTTTTTATTTTCCCCTTCAGTTTGTTATGTATTACATTAATCTATTTTCTTATATTGAACCACCCTTTCATACCAGGAATAAAGCCCACTTGATCGTGATGTATAATTATTTTCATATGCTTTTGGATTTGATTTGCAAGTGTTTTGTTGAGAATTTTTGCACCTATGTTCATTAGAGAATTCTACCAAACATTTTGAGAAGAATTAATACCACTTCTGTTTAAACCGTTCCAAAAAACTAAAAAGGAAAGAAAATTACCCAACACATTTTATGAAGCCAACATCACCCTTATACCAAAGCGAGATAAAGATACTACAAGAAAAGAAAATTGCAGACCAATCTCTTTGGGTCTAAGGTGAGTCTCCTGCAGACAGCATATGGATGGCTCATGTTTTATCATTTCTGTTAGCCTATGTCTTTTGATTGGGAAGTTTAATCCATTAACATTTAATGTTATTATTTTAAAGGCCTTACTTCATCCATTTGATCCTTTGGCTTTCATATGTCATATTTTATTTTTGTCCATCTTTTTACCTTTTTGGTTACCCTTTATGATAGTCTTTACTTCTACACTCTCCCCCAAGCCCCTCTCTCTTGTCTTGTCTTTTTTGGCTGCAGATTTCCTGTTAGAGTTTCTTGCAGAGCTGGATTCTTGTTTATGAATCCTCTTAGTTTCTGTTTATCTGTGAATATTTTAAGCTCACCATCATATTTGAAGGACAGTTTTGCCGGATAAAGAATTCTTGGCTGGAAGGTTTTCTCTTTCAGTACTGTAATTATGTCATACCACTCACTACCTTCTGGCCTCCATGATTTCTGATGAGAAATTGCACTAAGTCTTATCGGACGTCCCTTGTATGTGATGTTTTGCTTTTCCCTTGCTGCTTTCAGAATTTTCTCTTTATCTTTGGCATTTGGCATTCTGCATACTAAGTATCTTGGGGCAGGTCTATTTGGATTTACTCTAATTGAAGTACGCTGTGCTTCCTAGGCATGTATATTCATGTCTGTCATGAGAGTTGGGAAATTTTCAGTCATTATTTTCTCAAATACTCTTTCTGCCCTTTTCCCTTCTCGTCTCCTTCTGGAACTCTCACAACACATATATTGGCACACTTCATCCTATCATTCAAGTCCCAGAGCCCCTGCTTAATTTTTTTCCCATTCTTTTCTCTCTGTTTTTCTTTCTCTTCAATTTCAGCTGTTCTTTTCTCTATTTCACTGATTCTTTCTTGCAGCAGATTTCAGATCTGCTGTTATGTGCTTCTGTTGTATTTTTCATCTCACTTATTTTGTCTTTCATTCTCATGAGCTCTGTTATTTTTCTATCCAAGATTTCAAACTTTTCCTTGTGCTTACTCAGTGTCTTCTTAATGTCTTTTATTTATTTAGCCATGTTGTCCTTCAACTCCATGGTTTGATTTAGGATATTTGTATGAACCTCATTTGATTAGCTATTTCAAGCCCTGTGTCTCATCTGGAGCTTTGATTTATTCCTTTGCCTGAGTCATATCTTCCTTTTTCTTTGTATGGCTTGTAATTTTTTGCTGATGTCTAGGCATCTGATTCTGATGCTGAGTTTGCTCTGATGTTCAATTGCTCTTTCTTTCCTAGGGATATACTGTTAGGTAGCTGTGTGCTACCACTCTTCTTTGACTTTTGGTTCAACTTGTTCTAGATATTTAGGATTGTCCCTGTTTAACTGTTCAGACCAGAGCTAAGGACCCAGTAATGGGGTGCAGGCCAATTTCCAAGGGACTTGGAAAGGGTGGTAGTAAAGGTATCTGCTGGCTTATTTACTTATTATTTTTTTTTGGGTGCACTTTTCTGTTCTGGCCAGAAGATGGCACTCTTTGGCAGACATCCCAGCTCAGACCCCAGGGCGTTCATTAAGTGTAACTCCTCAGGAGGCTGGGCAGTGCAGAAGCAATGGCCTTAGGGCTAGCCAAGCCTCACACACAAACTTTCTCAGAGGCTGTTCTTCCCCCTTGGCCAGCCACACCCTCCCTCCCTCTGCCTCTTCAGCAACCAGCCGAGGGCAGTAGGAGGGGTATTTGAGAAGGCAAATTATCTTTAGTTCCCTGCTGGCTCTCAGTGCAAACAATGTGGTGACCCCTCCAATGTAACAGGCCAAGTTCACTGGTAAAAATCTGAATTTGCTGTAGGCTCTCCTTCTTGGGGAAGCAGACTGCAGCAATTCCCCTCAGTCCTCAGCCACTGCAGTCCTCAGACTGCTATTTGCTCCGTAAGTGTGAGGATGGTGCCAGCTGCTGCTTTTGCAGCTCTATTCATAAGATTTTTCAGCAAGCTGAGACTCCTTTCTTTTGCCCCTCTCTCTTCTGGGCAGTGTCTTGCCTTCCCCTGGTGTCTTGAACCCCCGTAGACAGTCTCAGTCCATCTTCATGTTCCTGGAAGCTAAGGAAACCTGACTTGATGTGTGTATTTATACTTTCTTCTAATTGTGAAATGTTCCAGAAAACCAAGCAATGGCATATATCGCTTTACTACTTCAAAATTCTATCCTATTATTTGCTTCACACCCTTGCTACCCCATTTCTGAACACATGCAGCTGTTGATAGTAACTACTTGGGGTCAGGCTCTTATGTGACACGTGCTAAACATGATTTCACAACCAGTGCAACTCCGGAAGCCCAGACTTATAGATAAAGAGAAATCAAACCTTCCTTCCTATTTGTAAGAGTTTAGGAAAGCAGACAAAAATATTTATGTTCATGTTAATTACCTAGCTCAGAACAAAAACATATCCAGAGATCGTGGAAGAGCCACCCGAGTAGTTTTATGTAAATCTTGGTTAAATATATCATAGTTAATGAGGAATTCAGCTGAGGGCTATTTTTTCCCCTAACTTCTGGATGAGATACAAACTTCCTTCCTAGCTGCGCAGCCTTGCAATCTGGGCAAGGAGAACTTGCCCTGGGCCCCTTACTTTAGAAGTCCAGCACTGATCCTCATTCAGCCACTCCCCTCACCCTGGAGCCAGGCTCCCAATTCTTTTATAAGTGGCTAAAAAAAAAATCAAAAAAAAAATCTTAGATTTATTCCCAATAGTCAAATATCTCAAAGATTGCAACTGGGGCTAATGTTGAGTAGAAGAGAGTTCTGATGAAGGCACTGGCAAAGAAGGGACATTAGCCTCCCAGGGCTATGGACAGTGGAGTGAATTTTAAAAGGGGGACTATTTGAATCACAGAGGATGAAAGAGAAGAGAAATAAAACCAAGTATTGCCAGATTCTAGAAGGTGGTTATGAAACCTTTAAGTTTGGACAACATATTGCTGAATCTGATTTGGAGGGCATGATACAAAAACACCGATGGCCGAGCCTCTGTATTGACTATGTTGATCAGGGGCAGGGCTGCAAACACCAGGCACACTGGTCCAGAACGGATGCCAGTAACCCCCGAGGGTGCTATTACGACGTCCGGTGGTTCTGTGAAGATGGGGGTGAGTTAGTCAAAAGGGCACCCCCCGTATTGCTGCCTTTATAGAACCAATCACTGAAACCCCTCATCAAGGAAGAAGATTGTATCTGCCCAAGGATGAGAGAGGGAATCCCGAGTATTCAATTCATGGACCAGGTATTGCTTGAGCTAGGGACGTCAACGGTCAGATTCTTTTCTCTCTGTTTCCAAGAGGTGTTGAGACTCTGGAACATGCATGGAACCGCAATGACTCAACAGACCAATGCCCCATGCACTCACACTTTGAGAGTTACAGTTTAGTTTGTGCCAAAAGATTTCCAAGATCCCTAATACCTCCTTTGCATACCTTCATATTCTTAGTTTGCAAGGTGAGTAGTGATGTCATGGCTTAGAATTCAAGAGCACTGAGCTAACAGCCTAGCATAGATTAAAAAGAATTTTCCGGAGATCACCACCTTGGAAACATGAGTGGCACGATACACAGCTTGCATCAAATGTCAATAAACACAGTCATGCTCTAAGTGAAGCAATAACAATTAAACCCCTCAACTTTAACTGAGGTTGAGAAAATAAAAGACGTTCCAGTTTACAGTGGCACCATGCCAGGAGACTGCCGACACTGGAGAATAATCAGACTTCAGACTGAAGAATGCTATCTTCTAAGAAGAATGTGCTAATGAAAATTTTCAGGAATAGCAGTTTCCTCAATGTCTCTTCCAGAATGTTAATCAGCCGTGACCTCAAAGCGTTACTGGTCAGGTAAATATTCTCTGGTAGGTGCAAGGACACACAAAACTTTCCTAAGGAATTTTAGAGGGCATAAGATCAGATTTTATATGTTGGCTATTGTTTTTTTTTTTTTTTTTTTCAATAACTCTAAATCAACTTGTTATTGATGAAAAATTGAAATATCCCCCAGGCCTTTGAGGATATAAGTGTAGCTTATGGAAGAGGCAGGGGCAAAGAGGAAGTGAAAATGCTGCCCTGTAAATGAATCTGGGATTTTCAGCCCTACTACAAAACTCAAAAAAATTCTCCTTGCCTTTGGAAAAAAAAAAAAAAAAAGTTAATTTGAAATCTCAGCTTCTATGGGCTAGCATGAACCTTCTTTTGATTGAAGTTCGCACTAAATTTTATTTTGTGAGGTCAGGTAAAAGATTGATTTTCAACAGCATGTTTATCCAGCTGTGGCTTCCAAAAGTTCTGAGTGGCATAAGCAAGTATGACAGCCAAACTCACATGCTGCAGGAACATCCACGAGCCACTTTGTTCAGAACGTAATGTATCTCAAGTTAAGCACTGAGTTTATAGGGCTCAA
>JAQZBX010088315.1:0-12761 GCA_029593785.1 Cabassous unicinctus | reverse complement strand
GGATGCCAGGGGGCACCCAGGCACTTCCAAAGTGCCAGCTGCAGCCACTCCTGCAGCATGTTCTCCAAACTGTTTTCATCTCGTCCCCAGAATAACTTTCTAACAATTGTATGATCCCTTACACATCTTTATGTTGATATTTAAAATTTCCCATCAAAACCACTGAGTTGCAAAGTATATAATCCTCAGTGAATTACAATACTAATCTTTAAAAATAAAATGGTTTCATCACTCTTTTGACTGATTGGATACCCACTGGCTTTTATTTAAAAACACACGAGAAACCGCAAATTTTAATTATGATAATGAATTGATATTCACCCTCATCTATGAAAAAAACAAACAACTTCTTCTTTAACTGTTATAAATTTTGCTTATCTTATTTTCC
Organism: Cabassous unicinctus; assembly: GCA_029593785.1. NCBI lineage: Eukaryota > Metazoa > Chordata > Mammalia > Cingulata > Chlamyphoridae > Cabassous > Cabassous unicinctus. The sequence continues at coordinate 12,373 of JAQZBX010088315.1, read as the reverse complement.
TTTAACTCCTATTTCATTATATTTACACTTTATAATTTTATCTACTGCAATGTATTGTTCTTCCATCTTTTTTTAAACAATTTATTGAAGTATATCATTCATACATGAACATACATAAACTATAAGTGTTCAGTAAACATTGTGAACTTACAAAACAAACATGCATAACATCATACAGGCTCCCACTCATCATTCCCACAAACACCCTGCATTGCTGTGAAACATTTGTTAACAAATCATGAAAGAGCCTCGTCAAAGTATTACTACTAACTATAGTCCGTATCTTCCTCCCCTACACATTTTTTATAAGGATTTATTTAATTATTTATTTCCTTTTATTCATTTTTACCGCCCCCTCCCCACCATTTTTGCTGTTTCTGTGTCCATTCGCTGGGCAACTTTCTGAGTCTGTTTCCTGCCCTCTCTTCTCATCCTTCTCCTCCTGTGTTCACTGGGATTCGATCCTCGGAACCTCCGATGTGGGAGAGAGGCATCCTACCGCCTGTGCCTCCTGGGTTCCTGGATTTTCAGTGCGTCTCGTCTTGGCTCTCCCTTGTGTCACTCTCCTGTTACATCATCATCTTTCTGCGTGGCTCACAGGGCCTGACGGCGCACCTGTACACAGGGCCTGGCGGCGCACCTGCACACAGGGCCTGGTGGCCCATGCGCCTTTTATATCTTTCTTTAATTTTTACCGGGAGGTCCCGGGGACTGAATCCAGGTCCCTCCATATGGCAGACGGACGCCCAACCACCCGAGCCACATCTGCTCCCCTGCTCTATCTCTTAAGGTTGACCAAAGATACCCAAAGTTATAGTCTTTTCCCATATAGGATGGTCATATAATAAATCAGGCTTAGTTTATCACCAGCATTCTAAAAACCAGACCTACGGGGAAAAAACTAGGTCTGGGGACACATGCATGGTTTCTAATACAGCAAATGTTTAGTCTACCCTGATTATTACAAAATCAAGTCAGTTTCCATCATTTTTTGATCACTTAATCATCTTTCTCCACAATGAAAGTGACTAAAATTGAAATTTTATTTTTCATAATTTTCTGTAACTTTTTCTTCTGCATTTAGTTAGCATTAGAAAAATTATTTGTTAAAATTTGAGCAAAGCAATAAGAATATATTATACATCTAAAAGTTATTAATCATACATGTAACATTTTACTAGAAATGCCTCTCTAAATAAAATGGATATTTATTGATAATATTACTTAATGCTGAAATAAAACATGCTTCAAATGTATTCATTTGGTTGCTGTTGTAACTGAAAGCATATATAAGTTGGGTGACTAGATAGAGTTTTGGTATAGCACTATCACGCAATTCTCTGAAACCTTGAGTTCTAGACCAAAAATCACATAGTAATATATCATCAAAATTATTTTACTGGTCAGCTGGCAACTCGTTTCCTCCTTTAAATGTGATGACTACAAAGAAGGGGAAAGCACCAGACTTGCAGAAGGATTCTGAGCCCAATTTCCTTCCCAGTCTCCACCTCGTTGTGTGGTGCCTGCAGCCTCTGGGCTGGAAGGACAATGCGCCATGGCTAAGGTGCAGACAGAAAGAGGGGTGGCTTCCTTTGGTGACTGGGAAAGGGAGGGAAAAGCAGATCCGTTTTCAGAAAGATGCATCTGGAAGCTGAGGTTCTGGGAAGCGACGTCTGTGCTCCGTGCCCCTTGGAAGCCTTCTTCCCTGGGTCCGCATACCTGGGCTGGCGTCCTGGGCTCCAGTTACCTGGAATGGCTTCAGAGCACGTAGTTTTTCTGCATTAATTCTGGACAGCAATGAGGGTAAGCTCAAAGGGAGGCCATAGATACTCTGGGATAAAAACTCCCTACGTCCTGCCAAGTACTGGACAGCTGGGAAAGGTCAAATGACAGCACACAGAGGGAGTGACCCCACTGACCAAGCATCAGCATGAACTGTGGTGATGCTTGGAAAGAAGTGCCCATGGCTGGGGGACCGTGACACAGGCAGCATCGAGTAGTCACCAGTCTACTCAAAGAAAAACAAAGGAGCAAATAATTTAAACCTAATAACAGCAGACGTTCCCAACAGGATCATAAACACATGCCTTGGGATTATTTAGGCCATACCAGGGCTTCTGACCAGAAAACCTGTAGTCCCTGCTTACAAACTTTTTGGGAGCAATAAATAGATTGGTTTAAAGAAAATACTTTAATCTCATATGCAACTGTCCAATAGAGGAGAAGAAAACTGTGCTTTTTTTTTCACTATCCATTGTGTTCAAATGTTGGTTTCTTAACTTCCAGATGTGGAAAATAGAAGATGAGGAGGTCAAATTTCCATAGAATTTTCCTAGTAGTAAGTGACCTGGAATCCAGAAGAGCCTCCGGAAGGGAAACAAACCACAACTTTTGAGGACATTTTAGTGAACTGCCACGTCATCTATTGCAATCAAGAAAGAAATCTGAATTATAGGAACCAGGTTCAGACGGGCACAGCCCTTAGCAGGTCCTTTCAAGAAGGGAAGCACCTCCTGTGCAGCTCCAGTTGTATTTGCTCCATATTTAGAAAACACTTTTTTATCTGATTTTCAAGCAGGCATTTACAAAATGATCTTTGACTTACAGAGAAGTCACAAACATGGTTCAGAGGCTCCCTTAGAGCCTTCACCCAGCTTCCCCTACATCCTTGTCTCAGGTAGAAAGGCCCTCGGGTCAAAGCCAAGATGGCGCACACGTCCAACGCTGTTGCCTGAACCCAGCTCTGCGTGGATCTCACCAGTCCTCCCACTTGCGCCCTTCTGCCAGGATCACGTGCTGCAGTTACGTCTCAAGTCTACGACAGCTTCACAGTTTTCCCTGGTTGCTCAGGACTTTGACAGTTTGATCAAGCATTTTGTAGAACGGCCCTCAATGTGGGTTTTGCTGAGGTTCCCTAACGATGAGACTGGGATTCGCGTTTTGGGGAAGACCGTGGAGGTGAAGGGCCTTCTCATCACCTCCTGTGGAGGGCGCCTGATGTTGCCATGACTGCATGGCACCGTCACCCTTCTCCACTGGCCGAGGCAGTGGTGGCCACGCTTCTCCACCGTAAGCTGCCAGTCTTTGGAAGCAAGTCGCTGAGTCCACACTCATGGTGGGGGTGGGGGGGTGGGAAGGGGGAGAGATTAACTCCACTTCCTGTTAAGATGCATATTTACACAAGTTATTTGGAATTCCTCTATTAGACAGAGTTGTTCTTCCTCTTTTTTATATAATTGTGGGGTTTATTCTAGCTAAGAATTTCCCTATACATGTCATAGGTCAATAAAATGGACACAATCCTTCTTACATGTGTAATTAGAAAAGGTTAGGAAAACTCATCGGTGCTAACTAATTGGTTGCTTTTCAATAGGTTGACTCTGGTCTGTAGCTTTCCTTCTGGATGCTGCACACACAGACTCACAGACACACGCCTTCCCAAAGCAAAGGCATATCTGCATCGATTAGAGTGAACACAACTAATTACAGTAATTTCAGCAGGGGGGTGCTTTTTGAAAGCACTGGGAAGCCCTTCTTGTCCTGCATTGCTTGTTCTAATTTGCAATCACTGCACTGAAATGCAACAAGCTCCTCTTACTCTCAGCTAACTCTTGAGCAGAGCTGGGGCCTGCCGCTGGAATTTCAACTGGAAATGAAGGCAGTGGTATTAGTATTTTATTTCACAGCTCGGGGATTTTGCTGAGTGCTCAGGTAGGCCAATAATGTTTTGTTTAGATGTTGACACGAGCCGCCCAGCCTCCTGGCAAGAGGCATACTTTACAGAGTGATACTGGGGAGGTGTAAATGAAGCATAAGTGTTAAAAATGTGGATTCAGGTATTGGGTGATATTTTAAACAATTACAGATGGTGCAGGGCTGGCGGTAACTGACAGCAGTATCAGCCCTGGAAAGGGACTTGACAGGCTTCGTCGTCCAATGATTAATTACTGCGAGCTGTCTCTGAGCATTCCAATTTCCTCTCTTGCAGCTCACAGCTCGAGTCAAATCTGTAGCTCTTATTACACCGCACAACACAGGAAATGTCTTTTCATTGCCCTATCCAAGGACCATCCACGGCTGGAAAAGTTGCTCAAGCAAATCTCCGTCTCACAGGATGGATCTGCAGAAGATTTGGCGTGGGGTCCCAGAGAAGACGCAGACAAAGGGGCGTCTCCTCTTTTCTTACCTTACCTTGATGATGACTTACAAATCAACGCAGGTCAGTGGCCAGCGAGCAGCCCCGTTCTGCCTCTAGAAAAGAGACCGGCCCTTCTGATGGCTTTGAGGGTGACAAGATGAGGCCCATGACTTAGTCTAATTTGCTTCCACGTCACCGAAACGATATTTGCTATAGAGCCCTGGAGGGCCATGACTAGGCTACAGAAACAATCCTTTCTGTTCTATGCAAACTTCTGTCCTCACTCCTTAGCCACGGGGAGCTCAGCACCTCTGCCAGCCCGTGGGAGAAGCAGGACGTGGGCTCCAGAGCTCCTGCAGGGTCTGTAGTCAATGGTCGAGGGGCCGGGGGTGGGGGCCAGGTCTGCTTGCAAGGCTGACCAGCCTGACCCTGGGAGCCTGGCCTTTGGGCAGATGCTCTTTACAACTTCTTGAATGTTCTAATGTGCGGCAAGCCAACTTTTTCTTTTACGGCTTTGCAAACTATTATTAAGTCTCCAAACCACCAATACCTGTGCTCGGTAAATCCAGGCCGTTGGAGGGGAGGTGCCTTTCCCTGAAGACTGCTGGGTTACTCCAGAGACCAGGGCACAGTGGCGAAGCCTCCAGGGGGTGAGATTTTCTAAATGTATCCCTGGAGAGCACACGGCCCATCTGCGGAGTACTGGTACGCTCCACTTTAGCCTACGAATCGGAAAGCGGGATAGCAGCATTGTTCCACCAGCACCAGCTGAGAGCAAACTAGGAGAGCAGGCAGAGCTCGTGTGGATCTCTAAGATCCAGGAAGTCACATGTGGGGCCCTTTTCCTCTCTCTTCTTCCCCACCCCGGCCTCACCCTGCAGCACCTGCGGGGTTCCCTGTTTTGGCTGCGGGGGTGAACGGGGTGGTAACTCATCAGCCACACAAAGCCACACTTCCCATCCCCTCCGGGTGATGGAGGCCAGGGGAAAGGCACAACTCTGTAGGGTCTGAGGCCAGCGAGGCGCAGGGGCCTCGTCGGGGCTGTGGGGGCCCAGCCGGAGGCACTTGAGTCCTATCTGGGCTGGGAGTGGGGGTCCTGGGCCATGTTCCTGCCTGTCCTCAGAGACCACCTCCCCTGTAAAACAAGCCCCCTTGACAGACGCTGACACAGTCTGGTGGGCTCCGCAAGGCGTGGGATTTGCCTTGTGGGGTTTCTGGCCAAAAGGGACAGGGGAAGAGGGAGCCCCAAGGGGAGGCCACGTTGGGTCGCGCCAGCCGACAAGCAGCCCCTGGGGCCTGCAGGTGTGCCGGCCTCTCTGGGTGCGGGCGGCGCTCAGCGGTGATCTGTGCGAAGGCCCCGGCTCAGGCCCTGCGCGCCCGGCTTGCTGGGGCTCCCCGGGGAGGCGCGCGGCCAGCGGGGGCTGCGGCCGCAGGGCCTGCCGAGAGGCCCGGGGTCCCCAAGCAAGCCTGGCGCTCTGCAGCGTGCCACCACGTGGGACCCCGACAGGATGCGGCGACAGTACAAAGGCGGCAGGCGAGATCCGGCTGGCGGCCGCCTCCGTCTAGACGGCCGGGCGCTTGGGAGCGCACGCCTTTGTTATTTTCAGGAAACACACTCTGTCATGAAGAAAGTCGTTTTTGATCAAATTCTAACGTCAAATTCTCTCTGGCTCTGTGGTTTCGCCCAGCAAGGGTCCTGTTTCCTTTCTCTGGCAATTAGCATCCAGACTTCTACCTCAGAGTCCCAGGGGCTTCCCGGGTGGCGGCAGGACGCGGCCGGGGCAGGAAACCGGCAGCTCCGGGTGAACCCCGGGTCCCTCCGACACCTGCGCTGCTGCCCCGCGAGCCTGCCCGGGCGGGGCCGTGCTCCTGGGGCCGCCCCGGTCCGCACAGCATCTGCCGCGCTTTCCTGGAGTGAAGGGTCTCCCGGGCGTGCTGGGCCACCTCACCTTGGAACTGGCTGGCAGCGCGGCCCCCTGGGTCTCTAGAGGGGAGCATTCCATCTGGAACGAAGCGTTAAAAAGAAAACAGGCCTTTTCCTGGCCTTCCTCCTGCTGCTGTGACGTGCAGGACAGGATTTGGATTGAGTCTTGTGATTCTTCTGTTCCATTTGTATTCAGTTTTGTTGATCCTTAAGCCAGGCAAGGAAAGGCAACTCCTGCTGGCAGATTGCAAGCCCCATGTTGGGCATGCACGTGCCTGTCTCATTAGTGGCCACCGCAGCAGGGAAAGGCCAGTGCCAGCTGCACGTGAGGAAAATGAAGATCCGAGAAGCTGGTCCACACACCTGGGGCCGCTGTTTGCACTCCCACAGGTGAGACGTGAGAACACCCAGGCAGCATTGAAAGCTGGATCTGCAGCCTCCAAAATGTGGCTCTTTCCACCATGAAGCCCACAGTCCCAACATCACCCTTCTCTGCTTCTGATCCTCTGACGATGTTAGGCCAACTGCTTAGTCAACTGGATATTTCCAACATGATTTACTGAAACTAAGGAGAACCCAGACATTGCACAAGTTGGAAATGTTTGGCTGACTCAAGGAAAGAATGAATTTGAAAACCAGCTGATGTTCAAAGAGTTAATAGCCACAATATATAGAAAGCTCTTAAGAATAAATTAAAAAATCAAAGGCCCGAATAGTAAAATAGACAAAAGACATACAAAGATCATTTACAAAGGAAAAAATACAAATTTCAATTAAACATCTAAAGAAATGTGCTACTTAATAATGATCAAATTTACACTGATACAAGTTTAAACAGAGATAGTATTTTTTCATCTACTCGATTAGCTTAAAAGGTTTGAGAAACGACCATATCTATTGTGGTGAAAGATGTGGGAAAGATTTCACTTTCATACACTATTGATGAGAATATAAATCAGGATAAGCTTTCTGGAGTGTAATTTGGCAATATTTTTTGCAAAGCCTCAAAAACCTGCATATTCTGCAATATTTCCGTTTCTAGGAATTCATGCAAAAATATCGAACAGATGTGCAAAGGTTTTTGCTTAAGGATGTTCATGTTAGCAATGTTCGTAATAGTGAAAAATTAGAAATAGCTTAGATTTCCAAAAACAGTCTTCTGATTGATAAAGAATGGTATAGCGTTATACTAGAATTCTTTGTAGTCATCAAAAATTGAGGTGAAGATCTTTATTTATTGATGTGGAAATATGCTCCTAATATATTTTTATATTAAGAGTTACAAAATAGAATTATGGCATTTTAACTAAATTTGTAAGCAAAAAAAATCAAGTCTTGAAGAAAATCTGGTGTAATTTGGGGCTTTACAGAGATTAAAATTAGGTGATAGAAATTGAATCGGGATGTTTCTTTTTTCCTTACATTTCTGTGCTTGTTAATTTTGTTTACAATGACTATTTCTTACTTTCATCATCAGAAAAAAAATAGTTATTTCATTTTTACAAAAAGTGTACTGCCTATTTATTGCACTTGGAAGCTGGATAACTGTGAGGAATTATGTTTCGGTTAAATGCAGCAGACTCTACACTTTTCCAAAGAGCTGTTTGCAATAAAGCTCTGGCATTTCCTCTTTTCTTTTTTAAGCACTCTTGAATCCAAGCTATTTGCATTCCCATAACCTTATTCAGTGTTTAGCTCTGGGTAGCTACTTATTGATATAAACCATTTTTCTCTGGTTCTCTTCAAGAGGTTAGAATGTGGACTGTATTTTATCTCTCTTTCAACTACTAACAATATATTCTATTCAATGGTTGTAAATCCCTTCTGAGTGGTCCATTCTTAAAAAAAAAAAAACAGTAAGTGTGTCTATAAATATCTGCAATTTTTCATTTCCCTTCTGAAAAGCTGTCTTCATAAATGTTTTCAATAACTAGTCCTTTTAAAACTTTGTAAGGCAGCATGTATAAAATATTACCTGATTCTGATATATTAGGCTCATTTTTCTTTGTGAATAAGTTTTTTTAAGGGATATTCCATGGAAAATGTCAAGGTATCATTGACTTTAAGAAACTAGTTTTCCCGCTGTCTTTCTCCTGCCGCAGGGTCTAATTTGGGATGCCACGTTGCACTTCGCTGGCACACGCCCTCATCTCTGCCAATTTGAGAGGCCCTCAGTCTCTCCTTGTCTTTCACGACCTTGACATTTCTGAAGTGCCCTGGTCAGGTATTTTGTAAAACGCCCTCAGTTTGGGCTTGTCTGGTATTTTCTCACGCTTGGCATGTCGGTGTGCGTTCTTGCAAGGATTGCCTAGAAAGAGGCAGTGCCCTTCTCAGCGCATCCAGGCCAGGGGCTCCCGACGTGGCTGCGTCTTTTTGCTGGGTCTCAGCACATTCTCTCCGCTCTGGTTTAGTCCACGGCAGTGTGCCACTGTTAATTACCCCGCTTGTCATCATTGTGCTAATTAGATTACGTAAGACGTTAATACCAGGGGAGGTTGGGTGAGAGGTAGAGGGGCCTCTATTCTTTCTGTCACTTTTCACTAAGTCTAAAAGTAGTTCAAAATGACAAGTCAAGAAAGAAAGCAGTAGCATACTCTTTGTCAAAGAGTGGAACAGTACATGGACGTTTTCTGAAAGAATCGATGGTTCTCCCAAAAATTGTCAAAAGATCCCCACATCCAGGCACTACGATGGACAGACAGACAAGATGGAGGAAGTTGTTCCAGAAGGAAGGCTTGAGCCAGCAACGCCACGCAGAGAGTGGCCGATGGCTCGGGAAGGCTGGAACCCAGTGCCGGAGAGCACCGCGGAGGGCTTGCTCTCTGCTCTTCTGAGAGGAAGAACCTGAACCAGTGCAGCTTCAGACTGGGCCCAGTCACACTATTCTGAAGCAGTAGAATTAAGATGACTCAGCGGCCCGTTTGTTCTGTGGAGGAGATGCCAATGGAGGCAGATACGACTCCTCCTGGGTAGCCTTTGTGCAGAACAAGACAAATCCAGAATGGAAACACACAAGAGGCTTTGCCACTTTCCTTTTGCTCTTGAAGTTAAACGAATCACCACCACTAAGGCAAAAAAAGAAACAAAGCCAACCACAAAACAAAGCGAAGCAAAGAGGCCCTAGCCTGACCGTCTTCCTAAGCCCTGGCCTCAGGCCGGTGTGTCCAGCCCAGCAGCTGAGTCCTGCCTGAGCGCTGAGGAGCAGGAGAGCACGGTGGAGACTGCAGTCATGTGACACTTGGGAGGCTTTTATCATTTGGCCATTGCGGGTCATTGTGTGCGTGTGTGAGAGCTTGAGAGAGGCAGAGATGGGATGGCTGGATGCGCATTTGGGCTTCGCCTTGAGGTCAGGCTTGATCCCTCACCCCCTTCCATCCCAGAACTCCCACAGCCGTGGCTTGAGTGAGACTTTGGGCAGTTGAGTGTTGGCTGGAGCAGCAGAGACTTTCCAGGGTGCTTGGGGGGTCAGAGACGGCCCCTGGGGGGCCTCCGGGGTCTCCCTGTAGACGGGCTGCTAAGACGCCTCTTTGGCCTTCAGCGCTGAGCTTTCCCCTGCGGTTGAACCACGGCTGAGCAGATTGTCCTCAGGACGTGAGCACCTGTACCCAGGGAGGGAGCCTTGAAAAACCAAGGCGGGAAATTAGCCCTGCAATGGCAATCGGCCAATTTAAATTTTTGTTTAACTACTTTGTTATTCAATTATTGTCTTTGCTTTTCTGATGAAGGAAAAGGGAAGTGCACATTTCTCTTATGATCTAGACCATAAAGAGGAATTAAATATATATGGAGAGCAGGGGCCAGGCAAGCAGTAGCCAGGGGACAGTGCTGACTGCAGCGGCGCTGGGGAAAGTAAACAGACCTGCAGCTGTTTTCCCACTCCTCCCTGGGCCGCCCATGTTCTCATCTTTACTTATAAATTTTATATTTAATTATTCATCAAACGCCTACGACTTAGCCACCACTGAAGCAGTTCACTGTGATTCAGGGGTGATGGAAATCTGCCTGAGGCTAGCATCAAATGCTAGTCAATTGGGGGCAAAAGACAAAGTCCTTTCAAAGAAGTTTCTGACCAGCTTTGGCCTAACTGCCCTTGGCATTAGCCTTGTGAATGCCTCGCTATTGACCGTCCCCTGGGCACTCCACGTCTAGCTTGGACATGAGCTAAGAGCTACACTTGTGCTCCAGCTACGAATAGGGCAGGTCCAATCTTTCTACACCTTTCTCATTTATAAGAAACAGATTGATAAAGTGACTAAAAACTGAATTTAAAAATTCCTGGAATGGAGAGAAAAACACACACACACACATTACAAAAGGTAAGATTTTATTTGAAATTTTCATGACAAAACTCAACTGACAACATTTCCTGCTGCTCCGTGTCCCCTGCATAAATTTGATTTCCTGGGGATTATGCATAAAATGAGACCAGGTTCTGAATATTTACCCAAAAAAATGACATATTTTATCTTAAATTTTCATCTCACTTTCAAATCACTCTTTAAAATATTACGGTAAAATACCATTTGATTTTTATAAATTCCAGTCCTCATGATGATGGGCAAGTAACTAGGATGATTAGTGACGCTTTGACACCAGTGGAATGAAAACCCTTTAAATAATAGCTATAATCACACTTACAGCTGGTATTTAGCACCCCTACATGCCAGGCGCTTTGCTGGATGACGTCTACGCGCTGCAGTGCCGCTGGAGCTCCTCATTTCCGTCTGCAGTGCCCATCCTCTAAAGGGCAGGTGAGGCCTCCAGCTCGCCGGCTGGCAGCTTCCACCTCGGCCACACTCCTGGGAGGGGAGGCGGGTGCAGCTAGCTGCCGAGTTTGAGAGCGGGTCCCATCTGCTTCTGCTAAGCACCCCCCTCCTCTGTGCTGCAGGCTAGTGGGGTGCCTGTACCACACATCAGGCGCGGGGTCAGTCTGTTTCTGCGGTGAAGCGTTGATAAGCCCTTTGGGCTGTGAATCTAATGCCTCTTCTCCGATCAGCCTCATCAGAACTGCTAGGGCTAGTTCGTTTCCCTCCCATGTCTTAATTTCTTATTGGTTTTTAGATGTGGAGAGAAGGGAATGAGCGTTTATGCACAGCCCTCTACAATTCCAGCAGCGAGCTGCTCCTTCCATTAGATAGGAGTGTTTCAGCAGGACGAGTCCACCCAGGAAGGAGCCCAAGGTCTCAAATGTAAACTAGAGGGCAGTAGGGGCAGTACGCCAGCTCCCAGCAAGCTCAGAGTGTCGGCGAGTCAGAGCTGGGAGGAAACAATCTATTGATGATTCCCTGGTTGCATCCCCGAGAAAGCCTCCTGCAACCTGAGCCCGTTGCCCTGACCGTCCTTCATTACTTATGAATGTCTCTTTCTTCTCCGTAAATTCTGAAGTCGGGGCGGCATAGGATAACCTACTTAGGTTCTCTTTCTGCAGTCGGAACTGCTCTTACGTCAGCCCAGTGCGGTGGATACGGCTTTCCCAGGTAATCTATTTCACTGTCTCCTTTGGAGAGGTCACAGAATAGGAAAACTACCTTGCGCTGCAGTTTGACTCGGAGCCTCTGGGCTCCTGCTGAAGGAAGATGGATTGCATTACCAGGGATAGCCCTGAGGGAAGTTCTTAAGCAGGACTCCTGTGAATTCAGAGCTGTAAAGAAATGGAGCCATCTATTCTAACCTCTGCATTTTTTCCAGGTGTGGAAACAGGGACCAAGGGATGCCGAGAGCCTCCCCGAGGCCAGGGGGTGAGCTGCCAGTAGTCAGCGCCCTCCCCTCCACAGCTTCCGTCTCCGTTAATGGGTCTTTCGTTAGAGGGCTGCCCGACCTGCAACCTTCTCTTGGTTGCACCATCTCCCAAAGGTGCTGAGGAAACTAATGCCAAGACTTGGCCGCCAATGCAATGTCCTGCGGGTTTGCTGCTCCCAAGAAAGATCTGTATTCCAGGCCTGTTGGTCCCCTCAGCCCTTCACCCTCATCACAGTAAGCCCCCCAGTGCCCTGTCCTCAGCTCCGTGCCCTGGAGGCACCCCCCAAGCTCACAGCCTTAGCCTGTGCATGAAGAGCTCTGGTGGACAGGCTGTTTGCCTCAGCTCCACAGACAGTGCAAGTGATGCCTTGTGACACTTGCTTTGCCAAAAACTCAGCACTCGGCCTGGGTCCAGCACAATACCTTAAAAGACAACGTTATTCCTAGAATATGACAATTTTTTTCCAATTATAGAAGTTTCAAGGAAGTGTTACTTCCATGTCTTGATGGAGTTCTCAGTCCCAGTGTGACCTGCTTTTGGTCCTTTACTTGTGTGTGAGCGTCAGCCTCCC